>CM070516.1:4750876-5050876 GCA_036346375.1 Guadua angustifolia
GAGATCTTCGATCCGATCACGCCATTGAGCCACGAGACTTCGTGAGAAAGAAGCGCGACGGTAACTAATCGATCGCTGATTTGAATCCAACCACGGAAGAAATGCGCCGTGGCTTGATGTTTCTTCGCCGGTCGCTTGATGAGTGGTCCAAGCACCGCTCCGTGGGGCCCACATGTCGCAGTGATGACCGGATTGTCAGCCGACACAAGATGATATCATCCGGGACCACTTGTCAGTGGCCGGGAGTGACGTGGCTCATTCCTGTGCCGACACGTGTCAAGCCGAGGGAATTAATCCGGATTTTCAGTAGAAAAATAAATCATTTAATTCGGTTTTTCTTTATTTGAATTTCAGCAAATTTGTAAATGCCATAACTTTTGCATTTTAACTCGGATTTGAGTGATTCCAGTGCCCAAAAATTTGTAAAAATGTAAGCTATTTAATGGTGATTTTTATTTTATTTTTGGTGATGGTCTTGCTATCTGTATTGAGTGTTATTGTATGCTTGCTTGTGTGCGCGTAGACTCCGAGTGTCCGAATCCGTGAATTCGGGGCACGACAGGGATGGTATCAGAGCCATACTGACTGTAGGACTTAACCCTAGTTAGACTGGTCATTTTAGAAAGGACAAAAGCTAATTTCTAAAGACTAAAAATTTGACAAGAATAATCAAAGAAATCTTGACTTATCCCTTCTTCCTTACTTCATATCTCTGCTGTATTCCGCTATTACTTTTATGCTCTTTTAAAATTTTAGTATCGACGCTGCTGTTTGGCAGATGCGGATGGTTCACTTTTTGGTGAGCGCCACGTTAGGCTACGCAGAGCTCGAGGATGCTCCAGTGTTGGGAGGCTTTCACCGCCCTCTCTACCGATCCCGCACTGGATAGTCAATGGGATTGCTCGCGATAGGAGACGACTCTTACCTTGTACGCCGAGCACGCTGCTGGTTAATCGTCGCTGGCCGCGGTGAAGCGAGCTACCACGAGGCGAGCATACAGAGTGTGCCGGTTGCGCCAAGGCCGATCGCCAGGACCACGGCTACGAAGCTGGGATACCGCTCAGTGCACCCGCACGCAGTGGACCTCGCAAACGCGCTTAGAGCTAGAGGACGACGCCGCTGCAGGCACTGGGCAGTGTTCGCCGCCAGCACAAGAGGAGGTCATGGACGCCACTTAATACTGCACTGCAGCCATCTACTGCTCCGAGGAGACCGAGGTTGCTCTGAGGGAGACCCGGATGCACGCAGTGCAGAGGATCGCTGAGCTGGAGGAGGCTCTCTACGGTCAGGGGGAGCCGGACGCCGTCATGGAGCTCAACGACGATGACGAGGAGGAGCCAGTAGAGCAGGAGCCAGCGCCCGCGCCAGAGGACCAGCAGCCAGTGGTGCCCCCAGCTGCACCAGTGGGAGGGCATGGGAACCGGTTTGCCCCGATGCCAGCTCACCCGCCGGTTTACGTGATCGGCGAGCCAGAGCTGGGTTGGCTCGATGAGTGATGCCTTTTCAGAGTGGTAGTGATCGGCTTTTGCGTTGAGACTCAGTTGTGTTGAGTCGCGTCTTTTATTTCGAACATTAGTATGCAATGTTGTAATGAACAATTTGATGTGATGTTTGTGACTGATTTTGTGGTTGCATAGTCCTTAGATTATGTAAGCAACCATACCTATTACTATTATGCTTGAATGTTTAATGGTTCTATTTAAGTTACACTTGTTTCCCCGTATAAGTTCTATACTTGCCTATTCTTTTCCCCCTTATCTCTAAACCCCCGAAGCAATCGACAGATGGTGAACACTCGCAACAACGGAGCAGGAGGCAGTGGATCGCGCCCAGGAGGCAGTCAGAACGGTACGCCACCACCACAGGTAGCCCCGCCAGTCGACATGCAGAATCTAGGAGCATTCCTTGCAGCACAGACTCAGTTAATGCAGACGATGATGGCCACAGTACAGCAGATCAACACTCAAGCAACCGCCAACAATCAAGCTGTGAACAATGGGCCGCGTCCCTACTCGAGATTGTCCGAATTCATGAGGACTCGACCGCCCACCTTTTCCGGTAACGCTAGCCCCTTGGAGGCCGATGATTGGCTAAGAACCATCGAAAGGAAGTTGCACATAACGCAGTGTGAAGGGAATGAGAGGGTGCTTTATGCCTCTCATCAATTGGAAGGAACCGCAATGAATGGTGGAAAACCATCAAGGCCTCAAGAGAACCCGCAGGAAATTACCTGGGAAGAATTCACCATAGCTTTTCGTCAATACCATGTGCCAGAGGGTATCATGGAGCTGAAAAAGGAGGAATTCAGGACGCTTAAACAAGGAAGCCGCATAAAGGCTGATTATCTCAATAAATTCACCTAACTTGCACGCCACGCACTGTGAGGACGAGCAAATGCACAAGGCAAGGCAATCTCGCTTTATGAAAGGACTTAACACAGGACTGCAGGTGGGACTGATTACCCACACCTTCCCGGATTTTCAAGAATTGGTAAACAAGGTTCTCGTGCTGGAGGACAAGCGCAAGGAACTGGATGATAACCGTAAATACCGCATGGCACAGCAGGGAGGACGCCACGGCCCACAAAGACCAAGAATGATGCCTCAGCAGTTCCACAGGTTTCCGCAGGGAAACGTTGTCAGGACATCGCCGCCAACGCTAAGACCAGCCGGACAAACCCCTCAGACTCCTGTTAGAGTTAATAATCAGGGAAGTGGAAATCAAGAATGGCGTGAAGGCGCCATATAACCGCAACGAAACCGACATTTCGCCAATATGTGCCCCAAGAAAGGAGGAGGACCCAAGGCGCTTCAACTTAGGGAGCACACCAGCCAAGACCCCCGCCCAAGGAGGAAGTCGAGGACCCGCACTCGCTGGGACTACGCCGCAAGCATTCTCGAGGCGTAGTCAATCACATTGCAAAGCAGATTTAAGTCCGTAATGCCACGGATGTCGTGCTTGGTAAGTTCCTAGTCAACTCGATTAAGCCACTACATGATTATTTGATTCAGAGCTTCACATTCGCTCGCTTTCGAGATTTTGCCGCGACAAATGATCCGGATATTGTTAACCTTAAAAGTACACTTCTAGTTCAATCTCGGCCGTAACTCCGCTCTAAGGTCGGATGTTCGGAGTTAAGCTATTAATAAAAGGAGTAGAGTTCCTAGCGAACCTTATTATATTAGATACCCAAACCCTGGATGTTATCCTGGGAATGGATTGGTTGACTAAGTATAAGGCTGTATTAGATTGCGGACGAAGAGTCGTGTCTATTGAGAGCCCTGAGGGTAGAAAAGTGGAATTTCAAGCAAAGGCAGTACGAGAAGGGCAAATGTTAGTAAACAATTTGGAGACTGTCAGTATGGGAGATGTACCAGTGGTCAGTGAATACCCAGATGTTTTTCCCGAGGAATTACCAGGAATGCCACCAGACAGGGACATAGAGTTTGTAATCGATCTAGTACCAGGGACCGCACCGATAGCAAAGAGACCATACCGGATGTCCACCGAAGAGCTGGTTGAAATGAAAAAGCAGATCGAAGAACTATTGGAAAAAGGGTTCATTAGACCGAGCTCGTCACCATGGGGAGCACCGGTTCTATTTGTTAAGAAGAAAGATGGGAGCTTTCGGATGTGTATAGATTATCGTGCACTTAACGAGGTGATGATAAAGAATAAATACCCATTACCCCGGATAGATGATATTTTCGATCAATTAAGAGGAGCAGGAGTATTCTCCAAGATTGACCTTAGGTCAGGATATCACCAGTTGAAAATCAAGACAGAGGACATACCCAAGACCGCTGCTTTTCAAGATATGGACACTACGAGTTCACCGTTATGTCGCTCGATTGACAAATGCTACCGCTACTTTATGAACTTAATGAACAAAGTGTTTATGGAATACTTAGATAAATTTGTGGTCGTGTTTATAGATGATATTCTAGTTTATTCAAGGATGGATGAAGAGCACGCACAACATTTGAGATTAGTGCTGGAGAAACTAAGAGAGCAACAGTTGTATGCGAAGTTCAGTAAGTGCGATTTCTGGAAGAGTAAGGTAGATTTCTTAGGGCATGTCATGACTGCCGAAGGAATCGCAGTAGACCCAAGCAAGGTCGAGACAGTATTGCATTGGGAGTCGCCAAAGACGGTTTCGCAGGTTCGGAGTTTTCTTGGAATGGCTGGTTATTACCGCCGATTCATAGAAGGGTTTTCCACAATCGCTAGGCCAATTACGCAATTGTTAAAGAAATAAAAGAAGTTTGTTTGGACACTGGATTGTGAGAGAAGTTTTCAAGAGTTGAAGAAACGACTGACATCAGCACCAGTGTTAGTTCAACCAGATGTGCATCAGAGTTTTGATATCTATTGCGATGCATCACGCCAAGGACTTGGATGCGTGTTGATGCAAAATGGAAGGGTAGTAGCCTATGCATCAAGGCAATTAAGGCCACATGAAGGGAATTACCCAACGCACGATCTAGAATTAGCAACAGAGTGCATGCCCGAAGATATGGCGCCACTATCTTATCGCAATAGATGTGAGGTGTATGCAGACCATAAAAGCCTTAAATACATTTTCACCCAATCTGACCTGAACATGAGACAAAGGAGATGGTTAGAGCTGATCAAGGATTACAACATGGGAATCCATTATCATCCCGGCAAGGCCAACGTAGTGGCTGATGCCCTGAGTCGGAAAAGCCATAGTCTAAATTCGAAAGTGGAAGAAAGCCAGCAAGAATTGTGCAAGGATCTTTAGAGATTGAAATTGGAAGTTGTTCCGGAAGGATTCGTAGTTGCGTTAGAAGTAAAGCCTATCTTGGAAGACCAGATTAGAGAAGGTCAGAAGAATGATGAGAAAATCAAGCGAATCAAAGCCAGGATGGAGGAAGGCCAAGCAAAGGAATTTAAGCTGGATGAACAAGGCACATTATGGATGAAAGAGCGCATTTGTGTGCCTAACAAAAAGGAGTTAAAGCAGTTAATACTAGAGGAAGCTCACGACTCCAAGTATTCGATTCACCCAGAAGTGCAAAATGTACCAAGACTTAAAAGAGAGATTTCGTGGCGAATATGAAGAGAGAGGTTGTCGAACACGTAGCACTATGTGATGTATGCCAAATAATCAAAGCTATGCATCGAGACTCAGCAGGATCGCTGCAATGCTGAAAATACCAGAGGAAATGGGAAGAAATCGAATGGATTTCATTACCGGATTGCCAAGGACGCAAGGAGGTTACGACTCCATATGGGTCATCGTGGACCGATTGACAAAAGTCGCACACTTCATACCAAGAAAACAACCTATTCAGAGATAAGTTAGCGGAATTATACATGGCAAGAATCGTTTGCTTGCATGGGGTACCAAAGAAGATAGTATCGATGAGGAACCCAATTTACTTCAAGATTTTGGGATAAATTGCACAAAGATCGGGCACCTGCTTGAACTTCAAGACAGACTTACCACCCGCAGACAGATGGGATGATCGAAGAGTCAACCAGATATTAGAAGATATGTTAAGAGCTCGTATGCTGGCATATACATCGACTTGGGATAAATGTTTGCCATACGCGAGTTTAGTTACAACAACACTATCGTGCAAGTCTTTAGATGGCACCTTCAAGCGTTGTATGGTCGACTCAGAGGACGCCGTTAAATTGAACGAGATCGGTGAATGTCGGTCTTCGACCGTACATACTTCAAGAAGCCGAAGAGCAAATAGCACTGATCAGAGAAAGGTTGAAAATCGCGCAATCAAGGCAGAAGAGTTACGCGGACAACCGCCGCAGAGATTTGAGCTTCGATCCCGAAGAATATATGTATCTCCGAGTCACGCCTCTCAAGGGAGTCCAGAGGTTTCACAAAAAGGGAAAACTTGCACCAAGATATGTGGGACCGTTTAAAATCATAAGTCGCAAGGGCGAAGTCGCCTATCAACTAGAGTTGCCACAGACATTAGCTGGCGTACACAATGTTTTCCATGTGTCACAACTCAAGAAGTGTCTCCGAGTGCCTGAGGAGCAAGCATCTCTGGAAGAAGTTGAACTATAGGAAGACTTGACTTACAAAGAGCAACCGATAAAGATTCTGGATACAGTGGATCGGAGAACCAGAAGCAAGACGACTCGTTTCTGCAGAGTTCAGTGGAGCAATCACACAGAAAGTGAGGCCACCTGGGAACGAGAGGAAGATCTGAAAAAGGAATTCCCAAACCTATTCTCTAGTTAGACTTCAATCTCGGGATGAGATTTCGTTAAGGGGTAGGTTTCTAACGCCCCAAATTTGGCCCTAATTTAATTTTTGGATTTAATTGAATTTTTGTGGATTTTTGAGAATTTATTGGATTTAAAATAAAATTTAATTGAAATATCCTTCTCTTGAATAATTAATATCAGAAGAAGTATTTATCAAAAATAAATGAAAATATTTTATTTAAGCTCTAAATACCTTGAAATATTTTTTGGAATTTTTCTAGGATTTTTCGGGTATTTTTAGTACCCTAAATATTTACTTTGAATTTCTGCATTTATTTTTATTAGGAAAAGCTGAGAAATTGGCTAGCTACAGTGTTGGGCCGGCCCAGCACTGTGCTCGCCCGGGAAAACCCTAATCGCCGCCCACTCTCCACCATCGGATCTGGATCAAACGGCTGCGATTGAATACCGTTTCGCTGAAGCTGAGGATCAATCGCCACCGTTGGATCTCGATCGAACGGTGGATGTGACCGGCCGCCCTCGAGGAGGCGAGCAGCACCGCCGCCGCCGGAGGGGGTCAAGATCTTGTCAGGATTGTGCGCGCTCGAGGCATGTCCGCAAGTGAAGTACACCTCGTGCTCAAGACTTCACCCCGCCCATTTGCCACTCCTCGTGATCCTCTCGCACCGTAGTTTCCCACTTGCTCGCCAGAGTAGCCACTCTCCCGCCACGGTTTTTTTTCGTGTTCCGCCGCCGCCTGCGCTCTCCGCCGCCTTGAGACCTTCGCCGATGGTTGTGACACGCCGCGTCTGGCCGAGCCATTCCATCCGACCGAGACGCTTAGAACGCCAAGCCACTTCATCTTCTTCAACTCCGCAGAAGAGCACCACCGCCTTTTCGACGCCGCGACTCACCTCCACCGTTGATTTGCATCGGACGCCACGTAAAGCCACGCTTTTTCCTTTTTATATACTAATCGAATCGGTAGAGATAGATCTCGCCGAGGATCTTAATCGTCGGCTTGGATTGAGCCACGAGGCTTAGGAATAGTAAACCACTTGGTGAAAGCATAGCCGCCGGATTCTCATCGAACTAATGGGGTTGCGCCATGTCTTTTTCCGGTTGAGTTGAGTTTGCTCCGAGACCTCCGCCGCTGATTTTCATCCGATCGTTCGGCGCGCGACCACGAGGCTATTGAATAGTGAACCGTGGATAATCAGAGACGAGATCTTCGATCCGACCGCCGCCATTGAGCCACGAGACTTCAGAGCAAAGAAGCTTACGGGAACTAACGACCGCTGATTTGAATCCAACGGCCGGGAAGAAATGCGCCGTGTGGCTTGATGTTTCTTCGCCGCGTGTCAGTTGATGAGTGGTCCAAGCACTGTTCCGTGGGGCCCACATGTCAGTGTGATGACCCCGGATTGTGCCGACACAAGATGACGTCATCCGGACCACTTGTCGCTGGTCGGAGTGACGTGGCTCATTCTCGTGCCGACACACGTGGTCAAGCCGAGGGAATTAATCCGGATTTTCAGTAGAAAAATAAATCATTTAATTCGGTTTTTCTTTATTTGAATTTCAGCAAATTTGTAAATGCCATAACTTTTGCATTTTAACTCGGATTTGGGTGATTCCAGTGCCCAAAAATTTGTAAAAATGTAAGCTATTTAATGGTGATTTTTATTTTATTTTTGGTAATGGTCTTGCTATCTGTATTGAGTGTTATTGTATGCTTGCTTGTGTGCGCCAGAGATCTTAGTCGGAATTCGCCGAGGGAGGATTTGAAGACCCGCCGCAGAGCTTCGACCAGAACCAACAACTTTTTGAAGGCAAGTCATGCTTTGACCATGTTGCCCCTAGATTTTCAAACATATTTTGATTCAATTATTGCATGCTATGTTAATTAAAATAATATTGCTCATGTGGGAAATGTAGTTAAATACCTATCTTGCTTATGCCACCTTGCTAACACTATTGGATGCCCTGAACACCTTGTCACCCTAGAATGCTACACTATGTTGGATGCTACATATAATTGCCAACACGGGAGGCTAGACCGTGATTAGTCGCTTAGCCTGCTTATATGTGCCGAATGTCTTTTAAATAGCACATCAATACTGACTAAACAATTATGGAACGCATTTTTGTAAAAGTGCGATAATGTCATGTGATGGAATTAGAATAGTAACCTGTGCGGTGCTATTCGGGAATTGATGTGGACAATGGCATGTGTTGCTTAATTATAAAGTGGGGTGGGAAATGTTTTGGACCAGGGCAAGTGGCGAGATGGCTTTGTGCTGTGGGCCTGTGGTACCGGAGGTAGAAATGGTCAGGTGCCGAGGATTATGGTTGTCTTGCCCGTGATGCTTAAGGACTTAACCTTGCGAGCCTTTGAACTGAAGTTCGTGTACAACCACTTGTCCTAATGGGACGGACCTAGTTAAGTAGGTTTCTAACCTCTTTCCTTTGAAACTCGGGGTGACAGGCACACCAAGGTAATCAGGGGAAGCGCACTGTATACGGCTTGGTACCCATTCAACGGTATTTTGCTCTGTCTAAACTTCGCCTGAGTGAGGGAAGTGTTAGAAGGGAAGTATCGAGGGTTCAACGGTTAAATGTTAGTCTCGAAAGACTTTGTTGCAATCAATCGCCAGGTGGTGAGCGATCAGATCCTCGTGGGTAAAGTGTACAACCTCGCAGAGTGTGTGTGAATCTATTCAATAGCCGTGTCCGCGGTAATCGACATTGCTCGGTGATTACAATAAGGGTTAGATTTTCGTAATAAAAAATGTGGAATGGGTGGTCAGGTGCCAAAAGAATCACTTTAGGGTCAGGTGCCAAACCCTTGGAAAAGAATTGAGAAATTAATTATTAATAATATTGATTTCACTAATTTTAATCTAATAGGAATACTGCTTAAAAGAAATGTTGCTTTATGCAAAATAACCGATTAAGTTTTCCTTGGAATAAGCCATGCATGTAGTAATAGAACTGCATTGTGCATGACTTGTTGAGTATGTTGTATACTCACTCTTGCATCGACAAAAACCTCAGAAGAAGAAGAAGCCGTGCCAGCTTGGAACGAAGAGTTCGTCGAAGGCCAGGAGGATTAAGGGGTTGAGCCGCACTCAGTAGCTTGTGGCTAAGAGGGGTTCATCGTTTTACTTTTGCTTCCGCTGATCAACTTGTGCTACTCTATTAATTATCGCCCTGCGCGGTGAATTATTGTAAGGTGACCATAAGGTCATGTCACTCGATTATATTATGCTTGAAGTACTTTATTATTAATTCCGCTGTGTATGATTGTGGTACTTCAACCTGTTCGTCCTGTGTGTACTAGCGTGATCCTGGACTAGTACAGAATACACAGAGTGTCCGAATCCGTGAATTCGGGGCACGACACCCTCTAAACCTAAACACAGGTGCAACACATCTTCATCCCCTTCATCTTCCCCATCCCCATCATCCCCCGTCTCCTGGCCAGCTCCATCCCCACCATCCCCTGTGAAAGGACAGGGGATGTCACCTAGAGAGGGGTGAATAGGCGAATTAAAAATTTAAAACTAAATCGCAGCGGAATATAGAAACTTCGAAATGTCCGAATAGTACTTCGCACTGTCCGAGTCGTTCGGATAGTCCGATATTATATCCGGATGGACCGAGTTATCCAGAGTATCCGAGGTTCTATTCGGACAATTCGGGCGTTTCAGAGCAAAGCATATAAAAAGGGAAATCTAGGCTATTTAGAGTATGTGACTTGCACCAAATTGAACTAGTTAGCCTAGAATACTTGAAGCAAATAGAGATCTATCGGAAAACTCACTAGAAAAGTAGATCGGGCAATTTCAAGATTCAAAATCAAATGCTCCAACAAGAATAAGAAGTAAGCATGAAGACAATGATTTTTCACCCGAAGTTCGGATCCTTGAGGGGATCCTACATCTCCGTTGAGGCGGCTCGGTCACACTTGAGCCGCGGTCTCTTTCAACCCTCTTCCTCCCGGTGTTGCACAAATGCACTCGCCGGTCTTCACTTTTTGATTCCTTCTCATGGAGGCGGAATCGCCTTCACAAACTTCCCACGGCCAACCACACAAAGCACCGGTGGCTCAGAGGCGACCTCCTAGCCGCCTAGGAGTCCTCAACCTCCAAGAGTAACAAATGCTCATGAAGAACAAACTTGGAGAAGAAATCAAGTGTTCAAAGATCAACTCTTTCTTAACACACACATCTTCCACCTCCTCAACCCTTCTCACTAAGGGATCATTTAGATATAAGAGTAGAGAGGGATTTTGGGGGCTCAAGAACAAGGGTAAGGAACCTAAAATCACCAAGGTTGTAGCCCCCCAAAATGGGGGAGGATGGGGCTATAAATAGAGCACCAAAAAAACTAGCCGTTTTAGCTCAGCCCCGAGTCAGTTCGGATAGTCCGAACTCAAGTTCGAATAGTCTGAACGCATTAGATATGGCTAACAGAGAGACCCAGTTCGGATAGTCCGAAAATATGTTCGGATAGTCCAAAATTTTTGGATAGTCCGAACTAACATCGGATAGTCCGAATAGCACTGAGCAGCCCGACGAAAACGAGCATAATTTTTGACTCCGGACTCCGATTTCAGTGATTTTGGACTCTACGGAAAGCTAAGAACGAGGGCTACACAACTAATAAGGTCTCACTACCCAAATCTCAAAGGATAAGTACAGATTTCATAAAGAATCCAAGGGAGACCTACAACTCTCACTTTCCGGCACCACCAACACCACTCTCTCTAAGTTTCACAAGGATGGATCACTTGAGCACTTGACACATTTAAAAGTCATTCGACGTCGCATCCCTCTTAATAGTATGGCAATCCTTAGACTCAATTTAAATAAAAGATAATACAAGTCTAGAAATAGTCACTTGTCGTCTTCTTTCTTAATGCCGATGCATGAAGACCTTCACCATATAATTTATGATATCTTCGCCTTGTCCAACTTGACTCGATTCACCTCATGAGACTCTCGTCCCATCAACCTTGACTTGATCATCCTCTCTGACGATCTCCACGCCAAGTCGATCTTGACTTAGTCCCCAACTCTTGGTGACACCGCCGTCTTGTTGACCTTGGCTTAATGATCATCCTCCAGGATACCTTGGTCGTCATACACACATGGGACCTAATTCATTCCAAACCACTCATGAAAAGTATTAGTCCCAAAAGCTCAATAGATATGAAGAAATTGATATTTGTGAGCAGTTGATTACCACAAGTGTTTCATATAAAGAAGCACAACATAAATGGAAACACTTGACATAAGAAATGTTCTCTACTAAGTGCATCATGATGAATATGTAATTGATCTATATGCACTAGAGAGATAATTGCTGATATGATGAATCAATTAAATCATGGCAAGGATCACAGTCTTTACTTAAATGAAGCACGATAGAATATACACTTAATTATACATGTGCAAATAATATTTGGAATAAGAGTAAATATGTGATCCAACACTAGATTAAACTTCACTAAGAGAATTGCATGAGAAGATATACAACTAAAACATGCATGCACCAAGTCAATCTATAGCAATATGAAGTTTAACTCTAGTTAATACATGCATACTAAAAACAAAGCACATAATGAACTCAAACGAATATATATGCACAAATAAATATGACATGAACCAATGTGCATATATATATAATCAACATGCTACTTGGAGTTCACTATGCATTTGCACAAAAGGAATGCAATAACAAATATAGAAGAGATACCAAATCAAGATACCTTATCTTTGCTTAACCATCCCACTTGATTTTCCTCTAAATAAAAAAAAAAAAAAATTTTGGGGAAAAAAAAATTTTAAAAAAAAAAAAAAGGGAAAAATTTTTTAAATTTTAAAAAAAATTTTTTTTCCAAAAAATTATTTAAAAATTTTTAAAAAAAAAATTTTTTAAAAAAAAAAAAAATTAAAAAAAAGGGGAAAAGGAATTTAAAAATTTAAAAAAAAAAAAAAGGGGGAAAATTGAAAAGTTTTAAAAAAAAAAGGGGGGTTTACCAATTTTAAAAAAAAATTTTTAAAATTAAAAATTTTCCCTTTTTTTAAAAAAAAAATTTTTTTTAAAAAAAATTTTTTTTTAAAAAAAAAAAAAAAAAAACCCCCCCTTTTTTTTTAAAAAATTTTTCCCAAAAAGGTTAAATTTTTAAAATTCCCAAAAATTTTAAAAAAAACCCTTTTTTAAAACCCTTTTAAATTCCCTTTAAATAAATTTTTTTTTTTTCCAAAAACCCAAAAAAAATTTAAAATTTTTAAAAAAAAGGGGTTTTTTTTTTAAAATTTTTAAAAAAAAAAAAACCCAAAAAAAAATTTTTAAAATTTTTTAATTTTTTTTTTAAAAATTTTTAAAAAAATTAAAAAATTTTTTGGGGTTTTTGGGGGCCCCCTTTTTTTTTTTTTTAATAATTTTTAAAAAATTAATTTTAAAAAATTTTAAAAAAAACCCCCCAAAAAAAAAAAAAAAAAAAAAAAAAAATTTAAAAAGGGGCCCCCAAAAAATTTTTAATTTGGGGTTAAAAAAACCCCCCCAAAAAATTTTAAAATTTTTAAAAATTAATTATTTTTGGGGTTAATTCCCCAAAAAAATTTAAAAAAAAAAAAAAAATTTGGAAAAAAAAAAAAAAAAAAAAAAAATTTTTTGGGGCCCCGAAAAAAAAAAAAAAAAAATTTTAAGGGAAAAAATTTTTTTTTTAAAATAAAATTTTAAAGGGGAAAAAAAAAAAAACCCCTTTTTTAAACCCTTTTAAATTTTTTTGGGGTTTGTTTTTTTCCATTTTTTAAAAATAAATTTTTAAAATTTTTTTTTTAATGGGGGGGTTTTTTTTTTGGGGGCCCCCCCCCTTTAAAAGGGGGTTTAAAAAAAAAATTAAAAATTTTTTTAAAAAATTTAAAAAAAAAAAAAAAAAAAATTAAATTTTTTTTTCCCCCCTAAGGAAACCCTTTTTTTAAAAAATTATTTCAATTTTAAAAAAAAATTTTTTTTTTTTTTAAAAAAAAAAGGGGGAAAAATTTTTTTCCTTTTTTTTTAATTTTTTTTTGGGGCCCCAACCTCCTTTTCCTTTTTTTTGGGAAATTTTTTAAAAAAAAAACCCCCCAAAAAAACCCCAAAAAAAAAAACCCCCCAAAAAGGGGTTTTTTCCCCCCACCAATTTCCAAAAAAAGGAAAAAAATTTTCCCCCAAAAGCCCCCTTTCCCCAAACAACCCCCCCTTTTGGGTTTTTGGGAAAATTTTTAAAAATTTTTGGGGGTTTTTTTTTTTAAAAAAAAAAGAAAAAATAATTTTGGGGGGCCCCCTTAAAAAAACCCTTTTGGGGAAAAAAAATTTTTTCCCCCGGGGGGTTTTTTTTTTCCCCGGGAAAATTTAAAAAATTCCCAAAAAAAACCCCCAAAATTTTGGGAGGGGAAAAAAAACCCCCCAAAAAAAAAACCCCAAACCCTTTTTCCCCCCCCAAAAAACCCCCCCAAAAAAAAATTTTTAAAATTTTTAAAAAAAAAAAAAAAAACCCCCCCTTTTTTAACCCTTTGGGGGTTTTTAAACCCCCCTTTTTTCCCAAATTTTTTTAAATTTTTTGGGTTTTAATTTAATTTTTTTTTAAAAAAAACCAAAATTTTTTTTTTTTGGGTTTTTTTAAAAAAAAATTTTTTTTTTTTTTTTTTTTTCCCAAAATATTTAAAATTTTTTTTTTAAAAAAAAAAAAATTTAAAATAAAACCCAAAAAAATTTTTTTAAAAAATAAATTTCCCACCATTTTCCCCCCCTTTAAAATTTGGGCACCATAGGGAGCACGGTTCTATTGTTAAGAAGAAAGATGGGAGCTTTAGGATGTGTATAGATTATCGTGCACTTAGCGAGGTGATGATAAAGAATAAATACCCATTACCGGGATAGATGATATTTTCGATCAATTAAGAGGCGAGGAGTATTCTCCAAGATTGACCTTAGGTCGAGGATATCACCGATTGAAAATCAAGGCGGAGGACATACCCAAGACGCGTTTTCTTCAAGATATGGACACTACGAGTTCACCGTTATGTCGTTCGGATTGACAAATCGCTGCTTACTTTATGAACTTAATGAACAAAGTGTTTATGGAATACTTAGATAAATTTGTGGTCGTGTTTATAGATGATATTCTAGTTTATTCAAGGATGGATGAAAACACGCACAACATTTGAGATTAGTCTTTGGAGAAACTAAGAAACAGCAGTTGTATCACGAAGTTCGATAAGTCACGATTTACGGAAGAGTAAGGTAGATTTCTTAGGGCATGTCATATTTAGAAGGAATCATGATGACCAAGCAAGGTCGAGGCAGTATTGCATTGGGAGTCGCCAAAAGCGGTTTAGCGAGTTCGGAGTTTTCTTGGAATGGTGGTTATTACCGCCGATTCATAGAAGGGTTTTCCACAATCGCTAGGCCAATTACACAATTGTTAAAGAAAGAAAAAGTTTGTTTGGACCTTTGGATTGTGAGAGAAGTTTTCAAGAGTTGAAAAGCAGTACGACATCGGCACCGGTGTTAGTTCAACGGATGTGCATCGAGTTTTGATATCTATTGCGATGCATCACGCCCGAGGACTTGGATGCGTGTTGATGCAAAATGGAAGGGTAGTAGCCTATGCATCAAGGCAATTAAGGCCACATGAAGGAATTACCCAGCATACGATCTAGAATTAGCGGTTTGTAGTGCATGCCACGAAGATATGGCGTCACTATCTTATCGACAATAGATGTGAGGTGTATCTGAGACCATAAAAGCCTTAAATACATTTTCACCCAATCGACTGAACATGAGACAAAGGAGATGGTTAGAGCTGATCAAGGATTACAACATGGGAATCCATTATCATCCCGGCAAGGCCAACGTAGTGGCTGATGCCCTGAGTCGGAAAAGCCATAGTCTAAATTCGAAAGTGGAAGAAAGCCAGCAAGAATTGTGCAAGGATCTTTAGAGATTGAAATTGGAAGTTGTTAGGAAGGATTAAGTGAGTTCGCGTTAGAAGTAAAGCCTATCTTGGAAGACCAGATTAGAGAAGGTCAGAAGAATGGTGAGAAAATCAAGCGAATCAAAGCCAGAATGGAGGAAGGCCAAGCAAAGGAATTTAAGCTGGATGAACAAGGCACATTATGGATGAAAGAGCGCATTTGTGTGCCTAACAAAAAGGAGTTAAAGCGTTAATACTAGAGGAAGCTCACGACTCCAAGTATTCGATTCACCGAGAAGTGCAAAAATGTACCAAGACTTAAAGAGATTACGGTGGCGAATATGAAGAGAGGTTCTTGAACACGTAGCACTATGTGATGTATGCGGTGAATCAAAGCTATGCATCGAGACGGCGGGGCTGCTGCGGTAGTTGAAAATACGAGTTGAAATGGGAAGAAATGGAATGGATTTCATTCGGGATTACCAAGGGCGCAAGGAGTTCACGACTCCATATGGGTCATCGTGGACCGATTGACAAAAATCGCACACTTCATACCGATAAAACAACCTATTAGGAGATAAGTTAAGCGGAATTATACATGGCAGAATGTTTGCTTGCATGGGATACCAAAGAAGATAGTATCGGACGAGAGGAACCCAATTTACTTCAAGATTTTGGGATAAATTGCACTGCAACCTTTGAGCACCGTTTGAACTTGATCTGACTTACCACATGCAGAGCCGGATGGGATGATGAAAGAGTCAACGGATATTAGAAGATATGTTAAGAGCACGTGCGTTGGCATATACATCGACTTAGGATAAATGTTTGCCATACGGAGTTTAGTTACAACAACGACTATCGAGCAAGTCTTTAGATGTCACCCTTGAGCGTTGTATAGTGCGATAACATGGGGCAGCCGTTAAATTGGAGCGAGGCTGGTGAGCGTCGTGTCTTGGACGGACATACTTCAAGAAGCCAAGAGCAAATAGCCTTGTCGGAGAAAGGTTGAAAATCGCGCAATCAAAGCGAGAAGAGTTACGGACAACCACTTGAGAGATTTGAGCTTGATCCGAAGAATATATGTATCTCGAGTCCGCCTCTCAAGGAGTCGAGAGGTTTCACAAAAAGGAAAACTTGCACCAAGATATGTGGGACCGTTTAAAATCATAAATCGCAGAAAGCGAAATCGCCTATCAACTAGAGTTGCCACAGGACATTAGGTGGCGTACACAATGTTTTCCATGTGTCACAACTCAAGAAGTGTCTCAGAGTGCACGAGGAGCAAGCATCTCTGGAAGAAGTTGAACTATAGGAAGACTTGACTTACAAAGAGCAGCAGATAAAGATTACGGATCTGATGGATCGGAGAACCGAAGCAAGGCGACTCGTTCTGCGAGTTCGATGGAGCAATCACCACGAGAAAGTGAGGCCACACAGGAGCGAGAGGAAGATCTGAAAAGGAATTCCCAAACCTATTCTCTAGTTAGACTTCGAATCTCGGGGATGAGATTCTGTTAAGGGGGGTAGGTTTCAAACGTCCCAAAATTTGGCCCGAATTTAATTTTTGGATTTAATTGAATTTTTGTGGATTTTTGAGAATTTATTGGATTTAAAATAAAATTTAATTGAAATATCCTTCTCTTGAATAATTAATATCAGAAGAAGTATTTATCAAAAATAAATGAAAATATTTTATTTAAGCTCTAAATACCTTGAAATATTTTTGGAATTTTTCTAGGATTTTTAAGATATTTTAGTACCTAAATATTTACTTTGAATTTACGCATTTATTTTTATTAGGAAAAGCTGAGAAATTGGCTAGCTACAGTGTTGGGCCGGCCCAGCACTATGCTCGCCCGGGAAAACCCTAATCGCCGCCCACTCTCCACCATCGGATCTGGATCAAACGGCTGCGATTGAATACCGTTTCGCTGAAGCTGAGGATCAATCGCCACCGTTGGATCTCGATCGAACGGTGGATGTGACCGGTCAGTCTCGGGAGGGGGCGAACAGTGCACCGCCGTCGCCGGTAGGGGGCCGAAGATCTTGTCAGGGATTGTGCGCGTGCCTCGAGGCATGTCCGGGCAAGTGAAGTACACCCCCGTGCTCAGCACTTCACCCCGCTCCATTTGCCACTCCCCTCGCATCCTCTCGTGCACCGTAGCTCTCCCACTTGCTCGCCGTAGTAGCCACTCTCCCCCGCCACGGTTTTCTTCGTGTTCCGCCGCCGTCCGTCGCTCTCCGCCGCCCTTGAGACCTTCGCCGGGATGGTTGTGACACGCCGCGTCCGTCGAGCCATTCCATCCGACCGGAGACGCCCAGGAACGCCTCAAGCCACTTCATCTTCTTCAACTCCGGCAAAGAGCACCACCGCCGCTTCTTCGACGCCTCGCGACTCACCTCCACCGTTGGATTTGCATCGGACGCTCACGGTAAAGCCACGTTTTTCCTTTTTATATACGAATCGAATCGGTAGAGATAGATCTCGGCCGTAGGATCTTAATCGTCCGGCTTGGATTGAGCCACGTAGGCTTAGGAATAGTAAACCACTCGGTAAAGCATAGCCGTCGGATTCTCATCGAACGAATGGGGTTGCGCCATGTCTTTTTCCGAAGTTGAGTTGAGTTTGCTCCGGTAGACCTCCGCCGTTGGATTTTCATCCGACTGTTCGTGTGCGACCACGTAGGCTATTGAATAGTGAACCGTGTGGATAACCGTAGACGTAGATCTTCGATCCGACCGTCGCCATTGAGCCACGTGAACCGTGGCGATGGCGCGCGGTAACGACCGGCCGTTGGATTTGAATCAACGGCGGGAAAAATCTTGCCGTGTGGCTTGATGTTTCTTCGCCGCGTGTCGATTGATGAGTGGTCCAAGCAGCATTAGTGGGGCCCACATGTCGATGTGATGACCGGATTGTCTTGACATCGACATGACATCATCAGGGACCACTTGTCAGTGGCCGGGAGTGGCGTGGCTCATTCTGTGCCGACACGTGTCAAGCCGAGGAATTAATCCGGATTTTCAGTAGAAAAATAAATCATTTAATTCGGTTTTTCTTTATTTGAATTTCAGCAAATTTGTAAATGCCATAACTTTTGCATTTTAACTTCGGATTTGGGTGATTCATTGCCCAAAATTTGTAAAAATGTAAGCTATTTAATGGTGATTTTTATTTTATTTTTGGTGATGGTCTTGCTATCTATATTGAGTGTTATTGTATGCTTGCTTGTGTGTTGCGTAGACTCAGAGTCATGGAATTATGGGGAGGATTTGAAGACCATGCATGAGCTTGACCAGAACCAACAACTTTTGAAGGCAAGTCATGCTTTGACCATGTTGCCCTAGATTTTCAAACATATTTTGATTCAATTATTGCATGCTATGTTAATTAAAATAATATTGCTCATGTGGGAAATGTAGTTAAATACCTATCTTGCTTATGCCACCTTGCTAACACTATTGGATGCCACTGAACACCTTGTCACCCTAGAATGCTACACTATGTTGGATGCTACATATAATTGCCAACACGGGAGGCTAGGCGTGATTAGTAAACAACTTTGCTTATATGTCGAATGTCTTTTAAATAGCACATCAATCTTGACTAAACAATTATGGAGCGTATTTTTGTAAAAGTGCGATAATGTCAT
This sequence comes from Guadua angustifolia, assembly GCA_036346375.1. Taxonomy (NCBI): domain Eukaryota; kingdom Viridiplantae; phylum Streptophyta; class Magnoliopsida; order Poales; family Poaceae; genus Guadua; species Guadua angustifolia. The sequence goes on from CM070516.1 coordinate 4,769,705, forward strand.
GTGATGGAATTAGAATAGTAACACATGCGGTGCTATTAGGGAATTGATGTGGACAATGGCATGTGTTGTAATTATAAAGTGGGGTGGGAAATGTTTTGGACCCGGGGCAAGTGGCGAGATAACCGTGCGAGTGGGCTGTGTGGCGGTGGAGGTAGAAATGGTGTGTTGAGGATTATGGTTGTCTTGCGGGGCAGTTAAGGACTTAACCTTGCGAGCCTTTGAGCTGAGTTCGTGTACAACCACTTGTGGGAATGGGGCGGACCTAGTTAAGTAGGTTTCTAACCTCTTTCCTTTGAAACCTCGGGGTGACGGTGCACACCGGTGCAAGCTGTAGGGAAGCGTGCACGTACTCTGACTTGGTACCCATTCAATGGTACTTGCTCTGTCTAAACTTGACTCTGAGTGAGGAAGTGTTAGAAGGAAATGTCGGAGGGTTCAACGGTTAAATGTTAGTCTCTGAAAGACTTTGTTGCAATCAATCGCTTTGTGTGGTGGCGGTGTATCCTGTGGGTAAAGTGTCTGACCTCTGAGTGTGTGTGTGAATCTATTGAATAGCCGTGTCATGATCTTGGACATTGCTCGGTGATTCTGATCAAGGGTTAGATTTTCAGAATAAAAAAATGTGGAATGGGTGGCTGTGTGCCAAAAGAATCACTTTAGGGCTGTGTGCCAAACCCTTGGAAAAGAATTGAGAAATTAATTATTAATAATATTGATTTCACTAATTTTAATCTAATAGGAATACCTGTTTAAAAGAAATGTTGCTTTATGCAAAATAACCGATTAAGCCTTTCCTTGGAATAAGCCATGCATGTAGTAATAGAAGCGCATTGTGCATGACTTGTTGAGTATGTTGTATACTCACTCTTGCATCGACAAAAACCTCGAAGAAGAAGAAGCCGTGCGGCTTGGAGCGAAGAGTTAAATCGAAGGCGGGAGGATTAAGGGGTTGAGCACTTTCGATGAGCTTGTGGCTAAGAGGGTTCATCGTTTTACTTTTGCTTCGGTGATCAACTTGTGCTACTCTATTAATTATAAGCCTGCTGTGATGAATTATTATAAGGTGACCATAAGGTCATGTAACTCGATTATATTATGCTTGAAGTACTTTATTATTAATTCATTGTGTGTATGATTGTGGTACTTCAACTTTGTTAAATCTGTGTGTACTAGCGTGATCTGGACTAGTCTGAGAATACCTGAGTGTCGAATCCAAGTGAATTAGAGGCCGACACCCTCTAATCCTAAACACGGTGCAACACATCTTCATCCCTTCATCTTCCCCATCCCCATCATCCCGTCTCTGGCGGCTCCATCCCCACCATCCTGTGAAAGGGCGAGGATGTCGCCTAGAAGAGGGTGAATAAGCGAATTAAAAATTTAAAACTAAATCGCGGCGGAATATAGAAACTTGAAATGTCAGAATAGTGCCGCCTTTGTCAGAGTCGTTCGGATAGTCGATATTATATCCGGATGGACCGAGTTATCGAGTATCAGGGTTCTATTAGGACAATTGAGGCGTTTGAGACAAAGCATATAAAAAAGGAAATCTAGGCTATTTAGAGTATGTGACTTGCACCAAATTGAACTAGTTAGCCTAGAATACTTGAAGCAAATAGAGATCTATCGGAAAACTCACTAGAAAAGTAGATCGGGCAATTTCAAGATTCAAAATCAAATGCTCCAACAAGAATAAGAAGTAAGCATGAAGACAATGATTTTTCACCCGAAGTTCGGATCCTTGAGGGGATCCTACATCTCCGTTGAGGCGGCTCGGTCACACTTGAGCCGCGGTCTCTTTCAACCCTCTTCCTCCCGGTGTTGCACAAATGCACTCGCCGGTCTTCACTTCTTTGATTCCTTCCCTTGCGGAGGCGGAATCGGCCTTCACAAACTTCCCACGGCCAACCACACAAAGCACCGGTGGCTCGTAGGCGACCTCCTAGCCGTCTAGGAGTCCTCAACCTCCAAGAGTAACAAATGCTCATGAAGAACAAACTTGGAGAAGAAATCAAGTGTTCAAAGATCAACTCTTTCTTAACACACACATCTTCCAATTCTCCTCAACCCTTCTCACTAAGGGGATCATTTAGATATAAGAGTAGAGAGGGATTTTGGGGGCTCAAGAACAAGGGTAAGGAACCTAAAATCACCAAGGTTGTAGCCCCCCAAAATGGGGGAGGATGGGGCTATAAATAGAGCACCAAAAAAACTAGCCGTTTAGCTCGGCCAAAGTCGATTCGGATAGTCGAACTCAAGTTGAATAGTCTGAGCGCATTAGATATGGCTAACGAGAGAGACCCAGTTCGGATAGTCAGAAAATATGTTCGGATAGTCCAAAATTTTTGGATAGTCGAACTAACATCAGATAGTCCGAATAACCTTCACTGACCAAGGCAACGAGCATAATTTTTGACTCCGGACTCCGATTTCAGTGATTTTGGACTCTACGGAAAGCTAAGAACGAGGGATACACAACTAATAAGGTCTCACTACCCAAATCTCAAAGGATAAGTACAGATTTCATAAAGAATCCAAGGGAGACCTACAACTCTCACTTTCCGGCACCACCAACACCACTCTCTCTAAGTTTCACAAGGATGGATCACTTGAGCACTTGACACATTTAAAAGTCATTCGACGTCGCATCCCTCTTAATAGTATGGCAATCCTTAGACTCAATTTAAATAAAAGATAATACAAGTCTAGAAATAGTCACTTGTCGTCTTCTTTCTTAATGCCGATGCATGAAGACCTTCACCATATAATTTATGACATCTTCGCCTTGTCCAACTTGACTCGATTCACCTCATGAGACTCTCGTCCCATCAACCTTGACTTGATCATCCTCTCTGGCGATCTCACGCCAAGTCGATCTTGACTTAGTCCCCAACTCTTGGTGACACCGCCGTCTTGTTGACCTTGGCTTAATGATCATCCTCCAGGATACCTTGGTGGAGTCATACACACGGGACCTAATTCATTCCAAACCACTCATGAAAAGTATTAGTCCCAAAAGCTCAATAGATATGAAGAAATTGATATTTGTGAGCGTTGATTACCACAAGTGTTTCATATAAAGAAGCACAACATAAATGGAAACACTTGACATAAGAAATATTCTCTACTAAGTGCATCATGATGAATATGTAATTGATCTATATGCACTAGAGAGATAATTGCTGATATGATGAATCAATTAAATCATGGCAAGGATCACAGTCTTTACTTAAATAAAGCACAGATAGAATATACACGAATTATACATGTGCAAATAATATTTGGAATAAGAGTAAATATGTGATCCAACACTAGATTAAACTTCACTAAGAGAATTGCATGAGAAGATATACAACTAAAACATGCATGCACCAAGTCAATCTATAGCAATATGAAGTTTAACTCTAGTTAATACATGCATACTAAAAACAAAGCACATAATGAACTCAAACGAATATATATGCACAAATAAATATGACATGAACCAATGTGCATATATATATAATCAACATGCTACTTGGAGTTCACTATGCATTTGCACAAAAGGAATGCAATAACAAATATAGAAGAGATACCAAAGCGCATACCTTATCTTTGTAACCATCCACTTGATTTTCCTCTAAATAGATGGGGGCGATACTCAACTAGGCAATAACATGTTAGTCTCATAGCAATATAATCATATTAGAGGTTTGTCATTTGTTAAGCACTAAGTTAAGCATTTACTCAATTACATAGATTACTATTATATGCGTTTGTCATTAATCACCAAAATAACATAAGTGCCTAGATGCACTTTCACCCCGTCTCCTATCCAGCTCCATCCCCACCATCACCCGTCTCCTAGCCAGCTCCATCCCCATCATTCCCTGCCTCCTGTTCCATAGCAAAGAAATAAGATGTGTCTTTCATGTTATATATGAGCATAATATTAGAAAAAATATAACATTACCTCCTCATTAGAGCCTCTCTTGGTAGAGCAACCTCGTTTGAGCCTCCTCAAGGCATCTCTCAAGCGCGCTTATTGCTCTGCTGAGAGCTCTGACCTCTAAAGATAGAACCTCCCTCTTGAACCTTGGCCCTTCGAAGATGAAGAGTCATCTTTCTTCTTTCCTTTTGAGAGGAACTTACTGCCGATATGAGTAAATGACCTCATCCTGCACGAAAAATATATCAAGATATTATTAGCAAAAGAAAATGAAATATTTGGAAAATTGAAATAATAAATGAAGGATATATAATACAATATGTAGGCATACTTATTATAAGTCCTCGTCCTAAGGAGGTTCAATGAAAATATTTTGTGCACTACCACGACGAGGCATGGACCTATGACCATTTTGCGAGCCATTTGAGCCACAACGAGAGCGTTTCTTGCTTCAAACATTTTCAACAATAATATCTGTTGTATCGCCAACTATTTCGTTAATTCCCAACCCAGTATCAACCTGAAAGGAGCTTGGCAAACCATCTGCTTGATATGTTTCGTGAACGGTGTTGTCAACATCAGTTTCACCATAGTCGTCGCCTCTAGGAGTGGGCAAATGACCAGGGGGATTAACCTTTTGAACAACCCACCAAGATGACAAGTTTTCCAAGGTACATGGATACAACAAATAATGCACCTGTTCAACTTGGTGAGCGAGCACAAATGGATCATAGCCAGTGAGACGTGATTGATGATTAACTTCGACCAGACCAATTTTGTTGTTACGCTTTATCCCTACCCCTGGTACTGTACTAAACCAGTCGCAATAAAAAAAGACTACTCTCAGGTCTTTAGCTCCTCCGAACTTGAATTCTACTATGTTTTGAATCACACCATAGTACCCAGTTTCGCGCCCATTCACATCATAGGCTTTAGTGACAACTCCGCTATTTGTCATCGCTAATTGCGGATGCTTCAAATTTTGCAGAGCAAAAGCGAAATCCATTTACATCATAGCATCTAAAGCTCTTCGCTGTAATTCTTTCGTGGGATAGCTGTGCTAGGTCTTCATGAACGGTGTTGTCACTCATACCTTTGTAAGAGGTAGGCGTTAGTTCAACGGATATTTAACTTAATGAATTATTTGTATATGTTGAAAGAAATTTACATGTTATCGAAACCACGTGACAAAATTAGGGCCTCCTCGTAAACCTTCATGTTGTAATTTGTCTAGCTGTTTAGGGGTAGGTTGTTGGGTTGATCTCCAATATTGTTGATCAAACAACCTATCGAAAATTTATTGAAGTTAGAATATTGGTCAAGAAAGAAAGTAGTCAAACGAAATGCTAATACTTACTCAAAATACTTGTCCATTTCCTTGATGTTCACATACATATACAACAGCGTGGCATTCCATTCCTCTGAAGGTAGAGCGTGATTTGAACTTCCACCAACAACCTTACCTTTCCACTGGAATATTTTCAGATTACTGGCAGGAATGTCTTGAGAGGTGTGATATTGTGGTATATGAATATTGATGTTGTGTTCATCAACGAAATATGTGCTTGAGATAAAATGCTTCTGCGACACATCTTTCAACTCGGGTCTTGCTACGGATGGTTGCCCGAATTTGTTTAAGATTTTGTTCTATTGGGTACATCCATCTGTATTGCACAGGACCGCCAACTTCCGCTTCATATGGCAAATGCACCACAGATGTTGCATTGCATTCATAAAGCCCGGTGGGAATACCTTCTCCATCTTGCATACAAGCACCGTGATATCCTTTTTAAATTTTCTCATCATTGTAGTGGATACTTTCTTGGCACATAACTGCCTATAGAAAAAACTAAGTTCTGCTAATATTGTCCAAACTTCTTCTTTAAAGTAACCACGGAACATTACAGGGAGTAGTCTTTCTATTATAATATGGTAATCATGGCTCTTCAGGCCATTTAACCTTCCAGTTACAATGCTCACTGCATGCCTCAGGTTTGATGTGTAACCATCAGGAAATTTGATATTCTTCAACCACACAAGTATCTCTTTCTTTTCTGCCGGTTTAAGGCAATATGGAGCTCGTGGTTTCCCTCTACGTCCTTTTTTATCTTCTCTCACCTCTAAGGTTGGGCGATCACATATCTCGGCCATATCTTTACGTGTCTTCATATTGTCTTTTATCTTATCTTTGAAGTCAAAACAAATGCTGATGATACTCTCTGCAACATTTCGTTCTTGGTTCATAACATCAATATTATGCAAGAGAATTAGAGATTTAGCATATGAAAGATTCCAAATGGAAGATATGTGAGTCCAATTGTGTGTTTCTTTAACCCCTTCAAACCCATCATCTATTCGGACTAGCTGATTATGCCAAGCAACGATCTCATGGCCGGTACGAGCTTCGGTGGACCCTTCATAATGATTGTGTCTTTACTAAATCTATTTCTCTGTGTTCTAAATGGGTGATCACGAGGCGTGAAATGCCTATGGCAATCAAATAAGCAGAACTTGCCACCATTCTTCAAACGAAACACATCACTATCATCCATGCATATTGGACAACATAATCGACCATGTGTGCTCTATCCCGAGAACATGCCGTATGCAGGAAAATCATGTATGGACCAAAGATATGCGGCACGGTTGGTAAAATACTCTTTTCTACTATTGTCATATATCCTCACCCCATTCCACAACTTCTTCAGCTCATCAACCAAAGGCTGCATGAACATATCTAAGTGCTTTCTAGGATAATCAGGCCCTAGTATGAAAAGGGTTAGAAATACAAACTCATCCTTCATGCATAGCGAGGGAGGAAGATTGTATGGAATTGCAAAGACAGGCCAGCAAGAGTATGAGGCTGCACTTGTGTTGAAAGGTGTGAAACCGTCAGTGGCCAACCCAATCCGCACGTTTCGAGGTTCTTTGGCGAAATCTGGGTCATATCTATCTAATGCCTTCCACGCCTCTCCATCCGATGGATGACCCATAGAACCCTTGTTGGCATGCACGCCTTCCATATGCCACCTTATATATTGAGCAGTCGACTTTAATAAGTACGACCGTTGGAGCCTTGGTGTGAGAGGCAGGTATCATAACACCTTGACTGGTACTCTTGTTGGCAGCACAATTCCCTCTTCGTTTACTAGCTCCACATATCTAGATTTCTTGCAAGATGTCTGATGATTTGCATTTGCATTTTCTTTCGAACAACATACAATTATTGATGCACACATCAATCTTCTGGTAAGGTATTCCAAGGCCAGACAGAAGCTTTTTTGGAGTTGTAGAAATCCTTGGGCATCTTATGAGGCTTTAATAGAATTTCAGATATCAAATCGATCAGATCATCGTAACAATCTATAGAGAAATTGTACTTTGATCGATAGCCATTAATCGTGTCCGCGGCTGACAAAAGTATGTAACACTCATGTACTTATGCAAAGGTTCTTAGAAGCTGAAAGAAGGCTAAAGAATTCCTTAACCTCGACGCAGGTTGATCCTCAAAGCGCGAACAAAATCACCCATCATTTCATCCATTCGATCCTCTGGGTCGCCAAAGCATCGTCGGATTGGACATATGTCCTGCGGGGCCTCACCATGCTCATACCATGTCGATGTCGGCATGAAACCATATTTACAAAGGTGACACTCTATATCAGACTTGGCATGCCGAGCATAATTCCGATATCTAAAGCACGAACACTTTGCCAAACCACCACCTGGAGATGAGGAGTACACAAGATCCACGAAAGCTTGTGCATTCACCATCCACTCATTCATGGGCATCTCATTACTTCTCCAACCACTATACATCCACGCACGATCATCTCCCATTTTCAGGTTGTCCAAAGACGTGGACAATTCAGGACCGACACAATTCACAATAGAGAAAGAGTAGAGCTATATAGCTATATGATCTATGCAAGATGAAGAGTTACTAATAGAGAAAGAGTAGAGCTATATAGCTATATGATCTATGCAAGATGAAGAGTTGCTACGTTTCTAAGAATGTCCAACAATTTATTATTCTCAATATCACTACCATATTGTTAAATAAAATTTGATGGATTTGATGCAATCCAATTGTTTTAGGAGTATGCAAAACAAAATTTAGCAGCAAGCTACATATGTGGGGAGGCAAATTTAACACGCATGCTACATATGTTCGTGCATAACCATCCAGCAAAGGTATAAATGTGGGGAGGCATCATCCTAGGAGAAACCGGTAAAGAGAAAAAGGCATCCTCCTAGTGCAGGAAATGGTGATGTTAAAATGGTTGGGTCGCAACTCAAATAATAACAACGAAGATAAACCTTTGATGCATCATTTTCACAGACCATATATACTTACAATTGCCACAACATTGACGGAGAAAATATAAACTAGACTTACAATCCATACTCTAGTGAATGTGCAATACTTACAACTTCTAGTGAATGTGCAATGGACGTCCAACAATTTTCACAGACCATACTCACACAATCCATACTCTAGTGAGCGTCCAACAATTTTCACAGACCATAGTTACAATCCATAAATGGAATTCACAGGACATACTTACAATCCATACTCTAGTGAGCATCCAACAATTTTCACAGACCATAGTTACAATCCATAAATGGAATCTTAGCCAGGCTATAGCTTAAGCACGAAAGTAGTATCACATCTCAAGCAATTAGTATATGCATAGCTATAACATATTTGCAGTGCTTACAGATCACTTACGTAGAGACTTGTCGGGATGTGCGATGGCGGCTTTGGCCTGTGTGGCTGCGGCTTCGGTGGAAGCGGTGCGGTTACAGCACGGGCGGTGCGGTGCGGCACTCTTTGTGCAGAGCGAGGGCAGGCGGCGCGGCGCGGTCTTGGCACTACTACGTGGCGTGGCGGGGCGGCGATGGTGGTGCTACGTGGTGCGAGGCGAGGGGCCGGCGGTGGCGGCGTGGAGCGGAGAAGTACCGGTATTTCGATCGGTCGGGAGGATATACGTCGGTCGCGGGCCTCTGCAGCTAGGCCTTTTTGGCAGAACCCTTGTCGCCGGCTATTTTCGTCTGCTGGAACCGACAAAAATCGCTAGATGAGGCCACGTGTCATATTTTCATCGGCTCTGGCCGACAAAAATAGCTGCGTCATCCATGTGGCATAATTTCGTTGGTCCGGATCGATGAAACTAACTCCAAAAAAATTCGAATTATCCGGGAGCGATGTGCTTGTGTATTTTCGTCGGCCTTCTCAATTAAACCGATGAAAATAAAGTTAATTTCATCGGTTCCTACTGACCGACAAAAATACTCTATTATTTCGTCGGTCTATTTTTTAATAAGCAAAAATATTTTGGTAAGCGAAAATTGTGTCAATTCTGTAATTAGCCTTAGTTACGCTTTGATCTCTATTGGTGATTCTTATGTCCGGAGGTGGGCATCGGGTTGGGTTTTTTTGGGCCGATCTAAGCGGGCACGGCTCAGCCCAAGGCCCTGCCCAATATGAAGCTAAACGGGCTGTGCAACACCATGTGGTTGCTCGGGCTGTGCTAGGCCCAGAAACCGAACATTTTGGATGGCACAACCATTTGGCAAAGGGGAGATGAGGTGGCGACGTGGTGGGGAGGTAAGGGGCAGCCTCACCATGGGTAGGTGAGGGGTGGCATGGAGGGCGAAGGTTGACGGGAGCTGATAGGGTGGCACGATGGGGAGGTGAGACGACAGCCTCGCCGTGGTGAGGTGAGGGGGCAGTCGCTGTCAGTGGAGAGGTGAAGGGGCGGCGGGGGCAAGGTAGGGAAGCTAAGGGAGGCGGGGGGCTCGGTTGCTCGGGTTGGATGGGTCGGAGAGAGAGAAAAAGGGAGAGAGGGGGGAGGGGAGGCTGTTGTGAGTATGGCTGGGTAGGGAGAGAAAAGAGAGAGGGGGAGATCAAAAGAGCTAGGTGCGGGCTAGAAAACCAGAAAGAGAAGGGAAAGAGGGAGGCACGCGAAAGGAAGAAAAAGATATACGGAGAAGAGATTTTAGACATAACAGGAAGATTTTAGGTTGTAGTGAGTGAGCAACGTTCTACCGATTCTAGAGAAAGAGAGAGAGAGCAATGTTCGTGAACATGAAAGATGGACATTGATGCGATGCGTGAATGAAATAAAGATGATTTCAACATTCGCCTGATTCCATGCCACGCCCGATTCCAACATTCGGCTAATGAGTTTGCTCTCAATAAAAGCCCCCTCGGGTTTTCATTTTCTCAACACTCGATTCCATCCTTTGTTCTTACTTAGTTCACTCTATGCTTGTTCTCTCATTCTTCTCTCCTAAGTTTGTTCTTTCTGTTTACTCTCTATTTGCTCTCTCTTTTCTCTCTTCTGTCACAAAACAAAATATTTGGCAAGAGCAAGAGAAAAAGAGCACACCCTCGTTCTCCAAGCCTCCTTGTCAGGATCAAGAGATCGATTCACGCCAACTCTCCCCGGTATGGGAGACTATAGAATGAGTAACTGTCATTTGGACGATACACACAACATTAAGAATGTCTCTTACATTCCCGAGGGGTGGGCGTTGGTATCTGTACCTCTCTCTTTTCTCTCTTCTGTCACAAAACAAAATATTTGGCAAGAGCAAGAGAAAAAGAGCACACCCTCGTTCTCCAAGCCTCCTTGTCAGGATCAAGAGATCGATTCACGCCAACTCTCCCCAGTATGGGAGACTATAGAATGAGTAACTGTCATTTGGACGATACACACGACATTAAGAATGTCTCTTACATTCTCGAGGGGCGGGCGTTGGTATCTGTACCGAGCTATAATACCACTGCATCAATGCATCTGGGACAGGTGTCGATATCTATCGCCAGCCCAAGCTCCTATGCCGCTACATCGATGCATTTGGACGAGTGTCCATATCCAGCAGTTGACGGGCGTGGTGCTGGCAACATATCTATAGAACTGTCAAAATTGTGAACGGACATGAGGTAGCGCATGCTATTTGAAAATATTGTCAATCTAAATTATTTGCACATGCATGTGGAGGAACATGTCATCTTAAGCGGCACGTGGGGGCATGCTTGAAAAAGATATCGATAGGATCTTCAATACCAGACACAACTCAACTTCAATACCAATAGTTTGGTAAGTACATGGGTATACAATTCTAATGTGGCTCGAGACGAAATTGTACGTTACATAGTTTTGAAGGATCTTCCACTTAAAATGGGTGAGAGCTCTAGTTTTAAAATGATGGTGCAATATGGTTTTTGTCACAATACCAACATGTTAGTAGGAGAATAGCTACATGTGATATATACGCAATGTACAGAAATAAAATAGGCCTTCACGAGAGTTAGTTATTCTTTTGCCTTGACAACAGATATATCAATTTTCTCTCACCAAAGAGTAGCCTATCTTAGCGTTGTGACACGGTACTTGGACAACAACTATGTCTTAAGCAAAAGGGTCATAGGGTTTAGGCCAATCGATGAGACACACACTGGAGAGGTTATCACTGACTATGTACTTAAACTATTACAAACTTTAACATAGAAAATAGAATTATGTCTATCAGTCTTGACAATGCATCAGCTAACGTGACAACCATAGAGCATCTCTCACTGCACCTGTAGACTTATGTTGGAGGTTTCGTACAACACCAAGATGCGTATGCCACGTCATTAATCTTGTTGTGCAGACAGGTTTGGATATAATGAAACCTAGTTTGAACAACATACATGATTTTATCAAATTTTTTATAGGATCGACTATAAGGTTCACCCAGTTTTGGATACTATAGGGCCAGTAATAAGCTACCAAGAAGATTCAACATTAATATGAAGGTTAGATGTAACTCTAAGTATATTATAATGGAGCGATGCAAGGACTATGAGCACGTTATCACTATCTTTGTCAATTGCAATAATGGTAAGTTGTTGGTTCATGATGTGGATTGGGAAGTTACCCATCATTTTCATCAATTTTTAGAAATTTTTTACAATGCAACCAACTTGTTATCCGACGTGTACTGCCCAACTTTTTGCTTTGTCATCATGTGGTTTTGGACTATTGCTATAAGTTTAAAAGAAAACAGAGATCATCATATTTTACAATCCAACATAGAACAATGGAGAAAAATATTTTAAAATATTTTAAAGTTATTTCACATCTCTACTATTTTGCTACAATGCTGGATTCTCATAGAAAATTATCCAATTTGCACGACGCCTGCAAGGGAATAGGAGAAGCATTCGATCTTGATTTTTACGCCACTACTACGAGAAAACTTCATCCTGAGACGGTTATAGCGTCGCATCGAGAGCGGTTTTGTGAACGTCGGTAACAATAAGTCTGTGATGTAGGAGATCGCCGAGAGCGGTTCTATACCCGTCACGAGAAAATATATATCACGAGCGGTTGTATTAATAAACCGTCTGTGAAATTTAGTTATCACGAGAGCGGTTCTCATTTGCAAATGCATGATAACTAAATATCCGAGCGGTTTCAAATGAGAACCGTCGTGATATAGACTATCACGAGCGGTTTCCAATGAGAAGCCGTCGTGATATGAACTTATCCGCGAGCGGTTTCAAATCGAGCACCGTCGTGATATGAAATTATCACGAGCGGTTCCAAATTATAACCGTCTGTGATATGAAATTATCACGAGCGGTTCCAAATAAAACCGTGTGATGACCTTTTTTCCCACACCGGCCGAGAACCTCCATTAGTTATGGTGTTGTTGAAATTTCCATCAATATTTCTACAATAATATTTATAAGGCACAACCGATTATAGATGTTATAATTGAATATCTGCACTTCCTATATGCATTGAGGCAACAGTTTGTCCGATCGGGATAGACTTAAAATATAAACATTTGTAGCGCTTTTTCCCTTCTTACGATAATGTTGATGGAACTCGACTAATAAATCAACCAAGAGCCTTGAGCGGCATGGCGGCGGCAGCAACCACGGCTTTCTCCATCGAGCCAGGACACACTAGAGTGTGTGATTTGCTTCATGCCATATGAAGTGGCTTCTTGAGGTCACCGTATGGCCCGCAGTCGCGAAGTGGCCAGACGACATGCTCGATCTGGCGTCACCGTCGTGCCACAGTGGGAGATCGAACATGGTACTTTGGTAAAATTGTAGATGTACTTGATAGATTACTTTAGGTAGGGTAATTAAAGATTGAACAAATGTGATTGCAAATCGGGTCTTCCTTGCGGAAGGATTTTGGAACACCGACTTGAATGGAGAAAGAAGGCGAGGAGTAAGCCTATGGGCGGTGGTTGGCGAAGAAGCAGCCTTATCTATAACATCCAACAATTTCTTCTGTCCATCATTAAAATGATACCTAAGTAGATGGAAATTTGAGACAACAAACCATAAATCATCTAGTGTAGGAAAAACATCTAGTTCAATAAGCAAGACATTGTTAAGTTGTTGCATTCAAGATGAGCAAATATGTATTAAGGATAATATCATGTGACAATACAATGCATCGTACAAACAAGAATAACATGAAGTTTTTGACATATTTTCGAATTAATGAATACCATTTGACAATTGTACAACTCGAGAACTTATAAGGCTGCGTGGAGCAGCGCCATTTTATTTATTACTTGGTGAGCGAGGAAGAAACAAACTCTCCTCTAATGTTGCTCAAATCGGCTTGACTCAGCGCAGTTTTAAGCGTATTGCTACTTTCTTTAGCGGCGATGGTTTGCATGTTGTAGCAAACATAAAATCCACATAGGTTATTTCCCGGACCTTCTTTGGTGGCTTTGCAAATAAAACCTACGGTTAGTTCTAGAGTCACTATTACGGGGTTTGATATAGAATTGTTGTGTATAGCGGATCTGGAAAGTTCAAATCATCTTGTAGTTTAGTCCAATCTTTCCGCGTGTGCGAGCGCTCTACAAGATTGCAAAAGGTTAGCCTAAGCCATTCCAATAGCAATATAAACACGGAACAACTTACACGACCATATCGTAGGAAGCGTGATTACGGTGAGTAATTTTGCGATAGGTACCAAGTCGTGGTTTCCATGCGTCGGAATCAAGATACTTAACCGGTTTGTGTGCGGTTCAATTACAATGAGAACCAGTGATACCTACGGGTATATCACAATGGACAATGAACAAAAGCGAGTTGTGTGCAGATGCAGACCAAAGTATAGCATGTGGTAGCACTTACCACAGGTTATGGGGTATAAGTATGAATTCTTTATCTTTTGTGCTAGCAATGCCTCTATCACGTATTTCTCGACCATGTTTATATCATCATCCATTGTTTGCTTTGAGACTATATGTGGGTCGAGAAACGATCGATAGTTTCTTACGTAATAAGCTTCAAGTTGCATGTATCTATATATACAAAGGCGGATTATATATATATTGGAGGACATTTATCACTATTAGGCGAATGTGGCTGTGATAGCACACACTTACAAGGTCCAGCATCTTATGAGTCTTGGCGTCGATGGCGTCGAGGTTGTAGAGATGGAACAAGTCCGAAATCGACCGTGAAGAAGCCCCCATTGAGTCGTTGAATAGATGTTCATACTTGAACTTAACGGCGATACTTGTTATGCGTTCACGCTCTGGCTTTCCAGCTTCTTGGGTGTACCACTTATGCAATTGTTGGCAAGATATACCAAGTGAAGTTACTTGCCTTTCGTTAATGCTGGCTCTCCTAGCTTGTATTGTTTAGCCAACTCGGCGGTGGATAGTCAACTTGTTCTTGCGGGCTTCTTTCTTCTTTTGCCCTTGCCTTTCTTTGTTTTGTATGAACCCTTCACGGAGAGGAATGGGCAGGAAAGAGGTCAACATTATGTACATCAAGTGGAGTCGCTCTCTGATTGGCGATTTAGTATGCCAAGCGATCGACGGCGATACAATAAGCGAATCGGATCATCGCGGTTGTTGCATGAGAAGGGCCGACCGGGGAGATGTCATTTGCTAGGCCATTGGATGAATGTGCCAATGGCATCCCCAAGTTTCACGATCTCGTGGTTCGTGACTTACGTAGATCGACAATTTTGAAACTATCAAACACCCGTCCACATTGACCTTGGTGAAACCGGCGCTATGATGGTACAGTGCACCATGGTCCCCTTTGGGGATGGATCGCCATGCCCCAAGCGGCCGTCGGAGGAATGGTGCCATTGCTAATTCTCACTTGGAGATTGCAGCGTGTACCTTAATGTCACATACAAGATAAGTCCGCTATGTTCATCTATGTCACTTGGAGGAGCGGATGCACGGCTGCTCTTCACAGGCGATGGGGGTGACTTGCGGACATATACAGGGGCTTGTCTTATTTCTTTCTTGATTGGTGAGCCTTTCCTCGAGGATTCTTATCCTTTCATGAAATTCTTCTCTCAGTTCTCCCCTCAACTCTTCTCTCAACTCTCCTCTCAACTTGTCCTCCAAATTCTTTATAAGATTTGACTCGCTTTCGGCTCTAGTTCTCTTCTTATTTGGTATATGTGGAAGTAAATGCAGGAATCCGATTTTCCATGGAACAAAAACCCTTTGCCTCTTATGCGACGGGGTGTTCCTTGTTTCCCAAGGCTATGGAGCAGTGCATCTTTCTCTCTGTCAGGAAAAAAGAGCCATCGCACGATTGTGTACTCAACGCTACTGCAAGATCAGGACAAGTTATTTCACTTATGAAGTCATGGACTAATTACGTAAAATTGGTAGTTCGATTTATATATTACGAGCGTTGGCGAGACTTCCTCGTCGCGGGGTTTCTGAAGGAGGCAGTTGCGGAGGGCGTGGCATCGACCTCGCTCTCGCTCTTAGCCGATCTCAGCACGTTCATCTGTGATCGATGGAAATGGCGCGATACCCTCCTCGTCCTCCTGTCCCATTGCTCTCTCTTCCCAGCGTAGCCCAGCGATGCAGTCGTGGGGGGTGAGTGTTCCTTGCTTGCAAGGCCTTGTTTCTTCCTTGTGGCCTTGCAATTAAATGCATGGTCTTCATCAACAAAGCGCCTCCACGTGTCCTCATCAATGAACCCATACTTGAGTATGGAACCAGATCCTTCTTGGCGTAGTCTCGTAAAGCATATGCTTAAGGTCTTCCATGCCTTTCTGCGCTAGCGTGCATCCGTCGCACTAGGGGCGGATTCTTACGGAATGTTGAATGATGAAAATATTTCCGTTAGCAAGGCATTGCGAGCCTCAATAGTCACCAACCTCCGGGAAGATAAGCGTGATCGGAACCCGTTCGACCTACTATCCCACACATACTCGAAATGCATTCGCCGCCTTTTTGGCTTTCTAGGGGCCCCATCATTTGGATCGATCTCGTAATGGTATATCGGTCTGTTGGCCTTTGTTTGGTCCTCTTCTTGCGCGGAGTCGATCCTTCTTTTGAGGGCACATCATGTCCTTGAGACGATGGATTGAGGGCGACATCTTCTTTACAAGTTAAAATAGTTTGAGCGAACTAAAAGTGAAGAACAAATAAAATCACATTAGAGTGAATGAGTTTGTTATACTTGCATCTAAAAGAACTAGCCTAAATGGCTTGTTATTAGCCTTTTAAAAGAACTAGCCTAGATGGCTTGTTATTAGCCTTCTAGCAAAAGAAGCGAACTAGGAGGTTGCCGAACTTAATAAAAATTTGGCTAAAGACCTCCCCTAAAACTAGGACATCCACAGCAGCAGACAAGCGAGAAAAATACATATGGATTCAACCATTTGTGATTAACGAGAATAATTGAGCGAAGCTGAGGATCTCACATATGAACATGCGGTATTACGAATAAAGCAATTAGCATAAAGCTCATATTGATTGTTTGAATGTTCTCGAGATGTCGGGTTGCCTTAAAGGCCCTCCTGCGCCACAATGGACAAGTAATAGACTAGATTGTGACAACTTTATCTCAATATGATTTAATACTTGACGGGTTAAGTATAAATCTACTCAATTGGTTATCTTATATGCATATTCACTAACTAAGCATATAAAGACAGGTTTGCAATAGAGCTAATCAAATATATATATATATATATATATTTTAGATCAAAAGGTTTCCCCTGTTTTATTCCAGGACCATGTACAACCACAGCATGTACAACCACAGCACCATCTCACATATGAACATGTACAACCACAGCACCATCGCTCCTATCCAACCAGAACAAAGACATTTTAACTAGTTACTGGCTACTGTGCTCTAAACAACCAGAAAACAAACATCACTGCCGAACTCACACTAATCAAATATATATATATATGAAAGTGAAATTATTGCTAAGATTTGTTGTCACAATTAGTCTATTCCATCCCTAAATCATCACTGAACATTAAGCCCACGCATAAGGTCCCCAAGCATGAATCGATTGGCCCCTTTGCAAGTCGAGAATAATCCTGAAAGTGTCCCAGAACTCACTAACTAGCGAGCAACACGAAAAATAGAGCAAATGGCGAGGCGGTGCCTCCGGATCAGCGGCCTCTAGCTCGATGGCTAGTCCCAGAAATACTCACGGTTGAAGCAGAAGGGCCGAGGGGAGGAGGCGCCATGACGCCGAGGGGGGGCCAGCCTGTGCGGGGAGGCCAGAGGAGGGAGCCAGGGGGAGGGCGCCGAGGGGATTGAGGGCCGAGGCAGGGAGGCAGGGGGAGGATGCCGAGGCGGGAGGAGGGCCAGGGAGGGGAGGGGAGGCCGGGGACGGGCAGGGGGAGGAGCCAGGGGAGGCCGCCGAAGGAGGCAAAAGCGTCTCAAGGTTTAGGGTTTGGGCGCGGTGAATGAGATCTGTAGCAGGAGATATATAGAAGAAATAACATCACTGAGCGGTTCTATAATATAGCGATGCAGATGATATATCCTGAGCAGTTCTATAATAGAACGATGCAGTGATGTTTAAATATTACGAGCGGTTCTATAATAGAGCAAAATGCATGATGTTAATAACATCACAGACGGTTCTATAATAGAACCGCGTCATGTTATTAATGACATCACGGACGGTTATATAATAGAACCGTCTCGATGTTGACATATCCCGACGGTTAGGTAACATAACCGTGCATGACAATCTTTATCCAAGCTGTTATGTTAAAGAATCGAAATCGTGATATATCTCATTCTTGACATTCACTTGTCGGTTCGATTCGATCGACTCTTATACATGCCACTTTGTTGTATCTTACGGAAAGTTGTCTTTAACGAATATAGGCTATCTTGTGGTTGAAGTGGAATTCTAATCCTCAATTCAAACCCTAAAATCTGAGAGCAATCACATACAACTATTTCCATATTGCCAAAGTAGACATGATTACATTCTTGTCATCAATTATATACGAATGGCCATCTTTGAATCGTGTATTTGGAATCATATTGATATTACGAATAAATCGTGCTCTTATACTTGCATCTTTTCCATCAATCCGGATGCTTCACAAGCTACTTACAAAGATCATCACAATCATATATACATAATTAGGATGCTTCTGAAGCTACTTACAAAGATCATCACAATCATATGTACAAAGCATGATGGGTCGTATCATCTTTACAATAGCATTAATGTAATATTATTACACATGAAAATTAGTAAGCATGATGACAATGCACCCTTCTCATAACTCATACCACATGCTTATTCTTTTGTATGAAAATTAGCCCTTCATGATGATCGGCGTGTGTAGCTTGCTTCCTCATGTTGTTCTTCAGGACGGGATGTCATTTCGATAGGTGGCAACTCATCAAATTGATTGTACTCTTCCTCATCTACTACATTCTCAACTCCGACAATTCTCCTTTTCCACTGAAGAACTACATTGGCGCTTCTTGTTGGGCGAATTGGTTACATAGAAGACTTGAACAACTTGGTTAGCGAGTCTGAATGGTTCGTCTTGGTATCCGAAACCGTTAAAGAGTCCCGATAGTGATGCCATTCTGTCGACCTTCACGTCTTTGGAGGTGGACCATGACACGAAATAGGGAATCTTGAAAATGCGTAGTCGAGCTCCCATATCTCCTCTATGAACCCATAGTAGGAGCTCCTAAATCAACCAGTGGTATTATTGAATGCATCTATCACGGACACCTTTGATTACGGTTTGTGCTCTTCATATCTGATCTCGTGTAAAATGTGTACCCATTTAAGTCATATCCTTTCCATGTGACAAGCTGTAAAGTTGGTCCTTTTGCCAACCATGTCGGCGTGTCATCGGCGAGCTCCAGTGATAGGTCGCTCCTTCAACCATTTGTTGAGCTGAAGGTTATCTTGTCTCGTGATCCAAGACTCTGCGTCTTTGGATTCTCTTGCCTTAGCCATTGCTTGTGCTTTCGGCGATATAGGCGGACACTACAGCCATGTGTTGCAAAACCGTGAAATGGGCTCGAGCATAATCCGAATCGGCGTGATTGCTTTCCTTAGATGGTCCCCATACCTGGAGCCTCCCTCATGGCGAGATCGAGGCACACCTATTGGTTCGACTGGGCCATGTAATCGCCTTGAGAACTTCGGCGGCCTCTTACATTGCATAACCCGACAATGCTACCCTCGGGCGAGATCGATTCCGTCGTAAGACTTGAGAATTCCCATGTACCTCTCGAGCGGGTACATGCTACGTAAGAACAACGGCCCGCATATCTTTATCTCTGTCACAAGGTGAACAATGAGATGGACCATGATATCGAAAAATGATGGAGGAAATACATCTCAAGATTACATAGAGTCATCACCACCTCGACTTGCGAGCATCTAGTCGCCGGGATCGATGACCTTACGGCGATTGTGTTAAAGAAATAACACGACCTAGTGATTGTCTCCACGGACCTTGGCCAGGCAAAATACTTCTAATTGCGACGGGGAGCATCGTGTCATCGACACATGACAATCATGAGACTTCATGCGATTAATTTCAAATCTTCCAACGAAACAAGTCTCTTCATGTTGGAGAATGCAGACGGAACTTTCACACCATGCAAGCTTTGCACGATTCAGTTCTTCGGCCTTTGTGATATAACAAGCGGGTTCCAAATGCGTCTGGCCTTTATCGGTCTCTTTCGGTGCTAACTCGGGTCTTATACCCATATCGACCAAGTCAAGCGATGCGTTGATACCATCCTTTGTTTTACCCTTAATGTTGAGTAAGAGACCAATCATACATCACGGACATTCTTCTCTCGTGCATGACATCGATCACGATGGCGAACTTCTAGGTGCTCGGTAAGGTAGGTCCCGAATATTGATCTCTTCTTCCACATGCTCTTTTCACGGGTACTTGATTTCGTCCCTTTCCATCGCAACATCAAATCCTTGGTGTGAGAGGCGGGTATGGCATGAAGCAAATCACACCTTTGTAGTGTGTCGGGTTCGATGGAGAAAGCCGTGGTTGCCGTCGCCTCGACATCTTGCTGCTTGGCTCTTGGTTGATTTATTAGTCGAGTTCCATCAACATTATCGTAAGAAGGAAAAAAGCGCTACAAATGTTTATATTTTAAGTCTATCTGATCGGACAAGCTGTTGCCTCAATGCATATAGGAAGTCACGGATATTCAATTATAACATCTATAGCTGGTTGTGCCTTATAAATATTGTTGTAGAAATATTGATGGAAATTTGAACAACACCATAACTAATGGAGGTTCTCTTTGGGGGTGTGGGAAAAAAAGGTCATCACAGACGGTTCTTATTTGGAAAATGCGTGATATTCATATCCTGAGCGGTTATAATTTGGAACGTGCGTGATAATTCATATCACGAGCGGTTACGATTTGAAACAAATGCATGATAAGTTCATATCACGAGCGGTTCTCATTGAAGCAAATGCATGATAAGTTCATATCACGAGCGGTTCTCATTTGAAACAATGCATGATATTTAATTATCCTGAGCGGTTGCAAATGAGAACCGTCGTGATAATTAAATTTCATGAGACGGTTTATTAATACAACAAATGCATGATATATATTTCTCGAGCGGGTATAGAACGAGTCTCGATGATCTCCTACATCACAGACTTATTATTCTTGACGGTTCACAAAACCGTCTCTGATGACGTTTGCGAACCGTCTGTGATGAAGTTTTCTGTAGTAGTGCTGAGATATATACTCATGTTTATCATTCGATTTTTAGAGTTTTCGATAAATATTAAAAATATTTTGGCAGCAGAAGTGAAGCAAGAAGATCTACTTGAACAACGCAACAAGCATGAGGCAGTTCAACCTCTTCAAACATATGGAAGAAGCTACAAGGTAAGGCATCTAGTTCATCTTTCAAAGTACTGAGTCGCAATGGAATCCACAGGTAGAGATCAACCACTACCTTGAGACATCTTTTGTGGAGAGCGAGTTTGACATCGACGAGGATAATCGACTCAGTTTGCTCTTGTAGTGAAAGAATCACAAACTATCCTGTGCTATCGCATTTTGGTGGGGAGGATACTTGAGCCGAGGAGATCATCTCTCAAACCTGAGATAACTACTACAGGATTGTACATCAGAATCGGTTCTTTTTTGTCATTACAGTCAGTTTTAGTGACGATACAAAATCTTTAGATAGTAATGAGGAGGAACTATCAGAGTCGGTTTTATTCGATTGTGATAGAGTCTCATCACAATTGGTTCTTATGTGGAACCGATTCTGATGACTCTATCATCGCCCGGCTGGGGCAGTAGGCGGCGTCCCTCGGCAAGGTGCTCGAGGAGCAGCAAGACGAGATCCAGAAGCTTAACGCCGAGGCTAGTGCTGCTGCTGCATTTTCCAGAATTTGTGATGGATCGTGTTTTGTGTGGATTACTGATGGTTTCTTGGTGGTTTTGGTTCAGGTTGTTCAGTGGAGGGTGCAGGCCGCGACGGTGTAGGCGTTGCGGGAGGCGGTTATATATGAATGAGAAAGAATGTGTTCAGCAGCTGCTCAATGCTAAAATAGAGGTAAATTGATTGTTCTGGTGGGATATGATTTCTCTGAATCTGTATCCGGTCATGGATTACTGAATTGTATTGGTAATTCATGGTAGGAGTTGTCGAGGAAGACGTTCGAGTGTGGGAGGTTGAAGGAGAAGAGCCTTGCGTTGGCGAAGAGCTTGCAGCGCTGAAGCTGTATGTTTGTTCAACCTGAAATTAAGATGCAAATGTTTGTGTTTGATGGGTGAAATGTCTTTGTTTTAATTTCTTGTTCATTAGGTTGACAGACATGAACCTTCAGGAGGAAGAGACACTAAAGTTGGCGTCACTTGGTAACCATTGGAAACCTGGAGAATGCGGTTGATGTTTTGAAGAGATCGCTTCCTCTTCGGAACAAGTATAGTTCTCCTTTTCATTTGCTTACCTCAAAACATTTCGTTGATGTTTGGTATGCATGCCACGACGGGAGCTGTTCATCAACTTTAGTACTTACTACGGGGTTGGTTATTAATCTGGTCACATATTAAATCCGTTCAATAGTTGGAGATTTGCTTGCACTGGTGCTGGCGCTTTTTTAATCAGCATGTGCAATTTTTGTTCTGTCGTGCGGCGCATTGGATTGGATGTCCAAGGTGAGAGCAGGGATGCTTGTCTTCTTTCTTCCCCTGAGTTCGTTCTTGTGAGTTTTTGGGGGATTTTGCGAGACCGAGTAATAGAGGTGTGGTTTGATGTACGTTCCTGCGTGCAAGTAAACCCATGCCCGACCAAACCAAACCAAACAAGACGGCGACGAGGACGTGAGCGGCGGCGGCGTCCCGCCCGCGTCTCAACATCGGCGACGAGATGCGGCGGGAACAAGACCACAAGGAGCGACCGAGACGTTCTCCGCGTCTTGTCTTTGTTTCCGCCGTTCGTCAGAGGACTGTGCGGACCAACGCCAATCTTTGGCGTGCAGACTGCAGACCTATTCCACTGCACAGGAAAAATAGACAGATTTGCTCTACCGCTTATCTGTTTGGCGCGGCTGCGAAGGAGAGGACAAAGGAATCGGCGGGTAGCAAGGCGATGGAATGGAGACGAAGCGGCCGGGCTCGTAAGCCCGACATCCAGCTTGCACGCCGAATGGGTCGATCGATCGGGTGAGGTTCGGTGAGCTGCAGTGGGACTGTCGGACGGCTTTGGCGGCCGTCAGGCACGTGGAACCAACACTACTGCGGATTAGACTTGCACAAGCGGTTCAAAACTGCTTTCAAAAGCGGTTTTAGAACCACTTATAAGCAACCACGAGTGATACCCGTCGGGTATCGCAAGCGGTTCCTGTAGTTCGACACTTCCACAACCGGTTGGTGTTAGTTGGAGTTACCAATCGCTTGTGAAGAGGCTGACAACACAGTGTTTTGATTATATTCAATATAGAATAAGTTTTGAGAGGGGTTTTTGATATAGATTTTCACAATTAAAATAAATAGAACTACAGGAGTTTTTTTGACACAATTAAATATATATTATTCATGCGTACTCATTTAGATAATTACAGGTTCATTTACAGAAAAATACGAACTTAATAGACTAAAAAATAAACAAGTTGATGAACACATGAAATAATAAGCCACTTTTACAAGTTTGAAAGAATAAAAGGGTGAATCTTGAGCTTATTTCTTGCGTGCGTCGCTCTTTGTGCCCTTGGTCAACGTTGATATCAGTTCACCTGTTCTTATTTCAGGACAAAGTCTCCAACCATTTGTGTAGAACTCGCCTTTAGTGGATACAATCTCGTCGACAATAAAGCTGATGAGTTGTTTTTGGATTGCTGCAACCCGGTGCGGCAGGATCACGCCTTGCACATCGATGTTGGGCTGACAAAGCAGGAAGTAAATAAATCTCTGGACATGTAATTAAAGTGTAAGTACTAAGAAATTGACATGTTCACACTACCTCGGCGTTGGTTGTCGGCACATCGCCGTGGGTAATACTTTGCATATAGTGGCACACATAATAGCCACATAAGTTGTTTCCTTCCGTTTGTTGTAGAACCTGCGATGAAATTTGAAAAGAAAATAATTATTATTGGGATGAAAAACATTACGGCATATTAATATTCTTTATCGTACTCGAGTGCTTATTTGTACATCAAATTAAGCTCTCGAAATCTCCTTGTTGTTTCTTTCGAAACCTTGCGAATGCCCTGTATGATGCGTTAGTATGAATTAATAGTAATTTTCAGAGTTGGAATTAGCAAGGTATTTCAATATATATAATAAGGAAAACTATCGTATATATATATATATACACACACACCTGTTTAGGGTGTCAATGATATATTGATATTTTTCCACCGAAGTCCTTTTTGGGTCTTACCTGTTTAGGGTGTCAATGATATATTGATATTTTTCCACCGGAGTCCTTTTTGGGTCTTGAACAACGATCTGGCTGCTATCAAGCTTGATGACAAGAAGGATCCAATGAAACCTATTCATGTATTGCAACATATATGTAACTAGCTAGTAGTATTATCAATGCCTTGGAAAATATAAGAACGAGAGGTTGTATATATACGTACTCGAAGTTAAAGGGCAGAAGTATGTACGGTTTGTAGTGCTGTCCCAAAAATGCATCGAGAATGTAATCTTCAACAGCCTTTCGGTTCAATCCAAAGACGTACTCGTTAACAATCTCTAGGTCGATGAAGCTCACGTTGAAGATGTTCTCTTTTCTACATCGTTGTATCTCCATTCTACATAGAAAGGTATAAGTTTAAGAGTTGCAATTTTATTGTACGAGGAAGCACACGGTAAAGGTATGAGCTTGACACTTACAGGCACCAGCAGCTCATGAGAGACATGTTGATGGCGTCGGCATGGTAAATATGGTAGAAGTCGTTGAATTCGAGCCATATGCTGTTGGCCCCGCGATAAAAATCTTCTTCTTTGATACGGAGGGGGAACATCGTTCTTCCTTGAGCGGACTCTATCATGTACCATTCGTAAAATTGCCGCATCTTGGTTGGCAGATCCTTTATCTCATTAGGGTCAATCGGCTCAAATTTCAACCGATATTGCCATCGACCCTTGCCATTGGGAGATCATCTATTAATCCAAGAGCTGCAGCTATGGAACTGATTCCTGCCTCCTTTATAAACCTCTCGAGGTTCTCCTGATCTTGGTCTCTCTTCTTTTTTGCCGCCGCCGCCTGACCACGTTTATTCTTCTGTGTAGCCTTTATTATTGTCCGTTCATAGTTGGACGGCACAGGCAGCAACTTTGCATGGCATGTCACGAAGTGTTCCGCTGCTTTTGGATCAATTGGTACCTTTGGCTCTGGCTTCTTTTTTGCGAAGTGTGCAGCCAATTCTGCTTTCATGACCGCGTCACTCTCCTCCTTAGTCATATCATACGCCCTCTTTGGAGGTTCCTTTGTCTTTGTTGATCGGCTGGACTCCGCCTTCTTAGGAGCAGGTGGAGGAGCCTTTCTGCTATCGAGCTTCTTCCTCAAAGGAGATGGTGGAGGCGTGGTTTTCCTGGGGGGGTTCATTTTTGTTTGAGATGGTGGTGGTGGAGTAGGGCTTCTGCGTGGAGCGGGTGGTGGAGGAGGCATGCTCTGTTTTACCAGCGAGACATTGCGTGGAGGTGACGTTGGAGGAGGCATGGGTTGCTGTGGTGGAGATGATGCCTCCACACCATCTGGAAATATGATGTACCGTTTGCGCCAAAGGATGATATTGTGGAGGGCCTGTCCAAGCTTGGTCACGTCGTCGCCTCCAGCAATATCGAGGTGAAGTTCTTCAAATCCGCTCAGCACCTTCTCCGCTGCAACCTTCGAGTAACCCGGGGGTATCTCATTGCAGTGGAATGTCTGGCCCTTCTCCACCAGAAATACCATGCCGTAAGCCACCTTGATGGAGAGGTTACACGCATCAACGTGTAGCTCACACTGGCGGCGAACCCTTATGTCATCCACGGATAACGGGCTAGCAAGTTGTCCGCTTCAGGCCCCGGTGGACGCCAGCGACTACTCCACCACGCGGAGGGGCTGATCACGGCGTCCGGCTGATTGCTCGAACCTAGTCCTGAAGCTTCTTTGAGGGCAATTTGTACTTGTTGCTTAACTATGTCGCCGATGCTAGCCTGGGTTGCTCTGAGCTCTTGTTCCAATTGGTACATTTTATATGATTCTCTTGTTTTGCTTCTATACCGGCTCCTGTACGTATGCGAATCCTTGGCGAAACCGTACTTCCACGGCATATGCTTGCCCATACCTCGTGTCCGTCCCGGGTGCTCAGGGTTTTGAAGGGCATGTGTAAGCTCGTCATTCTCCCTGTCTGTCACCAACGTACCTACCTGAGACTGCTCGACAGCTTGTACAATCCTTTGATTAGCCTCTTGCACTCCTGGTGCCATCACCAAGCTGTCTTCATCTGAAAGGCTCCCCCCGTGACCCATGAACCAATTGCGCAGGCGCTCTTCCCACTCCGCGGTAGCCGGTGTGATGTCCTTCGCCGTTAATTCTTCTTACCGCTTCTCCCATTTCGGTACAGCCTTGAGGTAACCACCGATGCCAAGATGGTGGTGCTATTTCTTCATCTGTGAATTAGCCTTGTTCTTCTGACTCGCGGCCTGGCCTTCAGCTGATAGCTTATACTCCTCGAATGCTTCCCAGTGATCCGCCAGCTTAGGAAATTGGTTGAAGTCGGGTCTTTCTCCTTCGGACATACTTGCGGTGAGAGACGTCTTCCACGCTCAAACATTGTTGCCATCTTCTTGAGTGAATTTCTTGGCCTTGTCTTGGACCCTTGAGGAAATGTGAAATTTTCCTTAATATCTTGCGAGAAGGTCCTTGGTAGCTTGAGGAACTTCGCCCATTTTTCGATGCTAATTGGGGCGTGATCCCTCACATAGTAGCTCGCAAGCGTTGTTGTACGACCCAAGCTATTTGAAAGAGGGCAAGCTGGCATCCTTCGTTGTTAACATCGGTAACACGTGTTTTGTGGATGGCTTCTTGTTGGGCCCCGATGCTTGGATTGGTTGCTCGATGTACGGGGTTTGAAATACACAAACATTTGTATAAACGTGTTAGAGTGTATTATATTAATGAATTGCGATTAATTAACATGTCCATGGGGATTATATTCTTCTGGCTATACCTCATCTGGCGGAACGGTGTTCTGGGACTCGGCGGCTCCGGCGTCAATGGCTTCATCATTTGCGACCTTCAACAAACCTCATCGAAACCAATGTTAGCCTCAGCGGCAGCAGCGTTAGCATCACCTTCGATGCTACCCAGTGCGATGGAGTCCAACAAGAACTGTTCTCCCTCGTCGAAAGTAGGGTCACCACGTCCTGGTTGCGCCATCTATCCTAATTCCGAAAAAATGTTGACATAAATATCATATTATTTTGAAACAACCATATTATAGATTACAACACAAGCATATTGTAATAAATTCCTTTCCTCTGCACCACAAAAAATATAATATTATTTTGACTTGAAAATATACTAATACATTTCACATGATACATATACAATTTTACATTTCACATATACTTTCACATGATACATATACAATTGACAATTCACATATACTTATACATTTCACATATACTAACACATTTCACATGATACATATACAATTTGACATTTCACATATACTTATACATTTCACATATACTAACACATTTCACATGATACATATACAATTTGACATTTCACATATACTTACACATTTCACATGATACATATACAATTGACAATTCACATATACTTATACATTTCACATATACTTACACATTTCACATATACTTACACATTTCACATATATTATTGCTTATTTGCTTAATAAAAAAATAATGAATCATTCTTATTCCACACTAATATGATATTCAAAAAATAAAATAAGGTTACAAATCCACAACTAGAATGTTAGTAGTCTATTACACCAAAAAAAAAGCGATCATTCCATATCAACCAAGCACGTCACCTCATGGCTGCACTTCTCGGTGTCATGGGACGCTCTCTGGCAGCCATGCTTCTTGAACTTGCAGGAGCTGATCAAGAGACCCAGGACCTTTCCCAACGGCCGGCACCTGATGTCGCCATTGGAGAAGGTACTAGGCGGCTTGACCAGCCCCTGCAAGTTCGAGAAGTATGGTCGCAGAGAGGCCCCAGACATACGAGAGGCGGAGCCACGAGGTGACGTGTTTGGTTGACATGGAATGATCGCTTTGCTTTCTTTTGGTGTAATATTGACGAATACACATACCAGGGGTACCTCACAGCAAAGTATACATCTATTTCAAGATCGTATTTCTCCGAGTTATCTAGCCTCAGAGTCTGGGCTGACAACGGTGCAGTAACCCTGAAGGTCAAACTGACGTGGCCCTCGTCCCTTACTGAAAGGGGGTTATCGCCGACATTAAAGGTAATACCAAATGGGCCACGCTGGGCCACATCTTCATCAGAGGCGCCCCTAGACCCCAAAGGGTCACCCGCCTAGACTGCTCCGGCCGAATCTCGGATCGGACGCACCCACCAGCCCCGACCGACTCAGGGCCGACGCCTCCGCGGGCACCTACTCCGACCCGACCCCGCATCAAGTACAACCACAGGCTCCAACCAGGACCCCCGACCAGAGTCCCCGCAAGCCTCGGCCCGCGATCCTCGCCACGTCAGCGATCTCGCCCGGCGAGCCACTTGTTGCCTGAACGCTTGATAACGTTAGAGCGACGGTTCCTTCCCAAGGCAACCAGAGGGCGGCCTCAGCTAAAGCACCCGTTTGTCAAAACGTCAAGCATCTCGACAGCGCTCAGAGGGCGAGTCGCCCTCAAAAAGGGCGTCACCCGTTGTGTCTACCCACCCCGTATGGAATGCGCTGGAGCCTGTCAGACATCATGACCGAAGACCAGGTCGTCCGGACGAAGTGCCTGCCCGTCATCATGACCGAAGACTAGGACGCCTGGACGTAACGTCCCCTTATCTCTTTTTCAAATCCTCGTGTAACCAGCCCCCTCGGCCTATATAAAGGGAGGCAGGGCCCTTGGAGGAGGGGGATAGACATTCTTTCTTTCACACGCACCCACGTGAGTTCGTTCACCGGCACCACCCCTTAGATCGCTCAGGGTCCTCCGACCCGGGTCGGCGCCAGGCTTAGGAAAGCTCTCCCGCTTTCTTCTTCCCGAGCGAGTGCTAAGGGCCTGTCCTTAGCCTCCGTTTGTAACCTCTATTTGCTCCCCGAGCTCAAGGCAATACAAACCGCCACCACGAACTGGAAGTAGGGACATTCCGCCCAAACCAGTATAAATCTGAGGCTTCTTTGGTCTAACCATTCGAGGAGAGGGAGCGCGCGATCCCCTATACTTACGAATTTACTTGCGGTTATCTGAAACAACCGGTTAGCGCGCCGGTAGGGAGTTTCGCGTCATCTTCGTGATCTCTGGATTCTGTTCCCTCCTCGATGGCCTTCTTCACCGAAGACGCCGCGTCTGCGTCAAGAAATGGATCGCTTCAGCGCTACAAGAAACAGGGAAAATTCGTGGGTCCAAAAACCCGCGAATTCTGATTTAAATTCTCGGTTTACAAAATACCCACGTATTTAATTAAATTAAATGGAGTCGAGAAAAAAACCCACAATTTATCATTTAAATTAAATCGGTACATGCCGAGACCCACGAATTTAAAAACTTAACCCTAACCGCTTGATCGATTCGCTTCTCTTCTTAGTCTCTCTGTCGATCTACTCGATCCCTCTTCCTCTCACCACCACTTGCCCCACGCCCATGCAGCCGCCCCCATGCCCGCCTTGCCTTGACTCATGTACCATAGCCTACCAGCCCTTGCCCCCCGCCCCCACTTGACCTCCCGCCCGCCGCCCCTTGACCCCAACCCGCCGCCCTTGTGTTCGCCCCCGCCCTTGCCCGTCTCCCCTGTCGCCCTTGCCGCCCCTAGCTATTCCTGATAGTTTTACTCGTTCTGGCGGCTGGATCGTTCCAGAGTTGAATCGGGAGTGTCTGGATCGAATCGGATTTGGGGTCCTGACACGTCGCCCCCACGCCGCCGCCCCGCCTGAACACATCCATCCTCAGCTGTTGCTGTAGTCCACGTCAGGAGGAGAGACCAGGTAATCCTCAAGCTAAACCAAAGGTTAACACCCGTCTTAACTCTTAACGATTTACAATGCTGTGACGTGATGTGCCCATTAATCTTACGTTTCAATTGGAAAAGAAGATAGAAAGGAAATAATCGAGATTCATCGTTTCCTTTAATTTCACCTTCTCATCCACGGGTCAGTAGCTTGGTAAGGAAACAACATGCATCAGAGTTGGCTAGGTGCATGCGTAGCGTAGATTTGCTATAGCAGCGGCAGCAAGTTGCAGGACATTGCGATAGCTAGCTGTTTCTCCTTTATTCTGTCGCAAGCTCGCACCGCAACAAGCGCCTTTGTGCTGTGTAGTGCCACTCCTCATACCATCTGACTCAGACTCGACCATCTCCTCCTTTTGCCACTTACTGCAATATGCTTGTAGTGTCATTCTAGACATGAATGAATCTACCATGTGTATATAGTACGAGTTTCTTGTGAAGGAAAATTTGATATTCGTTGCATTTTTAATTTGATGGAAGATTGCGATTCTTTGGTCTTTGCCATTTGGAGGCGAGGCCACGACCTTTGATCACCTACCCTCTTCTACTTGCATTTAGCCCTCACCTTTGCCGCCCGTGATAGAGTCGCCCCGGCGCGCCTCCCGCTAATACCGAACTCGCCCTTCTCTTTCATTGGTAAGTTGGATTGCTATGTTTGTGTGTATGCTCGAGTTGGGCGAGAGAAGTTCGGTCTTTCGATTTCACTTGAATGGATTAATTGATCGGGAATTAATGGGATTTTCGTTTGAAAGAATTAAGAATGGGATTCAAAACAGAGTTTGTGTGTGAGAAATGTGGACAGGTCTTGGATTTGTCATTTTAGCATTTCTGGTAACTATGGTCTACCATGATCTGATTGTTTGCACTTGAAAGAAGTTCTTAATAGGCATTTGTCGGTTTTGTTTGCAGATTTATCAGTCATTGAATATATATTTTCTCTGATCATATGAAAATTGTGTGAAATATGCTTAATTCAGCTAAGAATTTTATCTTGGTAATCTATTGTACTACAAAAATGTTCTGCAAATTTAAGACGTGGTTGGGTTAGGTGTACTCCCGTTGTTTCTTGGTATCGTCAACCTTGTGGATTTGTTTGTACCATACTTTAATAAATTTTCACGATGTTAAACACTTTACCCTAGCAAGTTGTCTTCATTTGCGGTGTGATTGTAGAAGCACTCAAGTTGGACGGTTTGTAGAAGCTTTGTTCATCTTTGGAGCCAATTCTCCAGAAGAGTTGTGAGTTAAAAACCCTTACAAAGATCTATTATTGAACTTATTGATATACCCATCCGTCGCTTTTCGATGAGTTGCCACACATTACTTCTTTGTGTAGGTCGGTGAAGAAGTAGAGCGTCGTTAGCCAAATTGGGTCCTCTGACTCGGCTAGAATTCAAGGAAGGTACAAGATCATGCAACTTGTTCTTTCTTGTTGCACTTGTGTATGCATTTTTATTCGGCTAGAATGTCTCCAGTTGGTTTGAGATATTGATATATATATTATAACTATAAATATTTTTTGTCTGTTTGAGTGGATGTCCTATTTACTAGAGAGGTCATGCCGAAATTTTGTACATTTCGGTGACTTCGTAATGATTAATTGTTTGAAGTTATTTCATCTCATTTTATATTATTTGCATATGGTATATATATTTTTATTCTCTCGCCGTTGTATATAACGTTAGAGTTTAGGGTTTGCGTCGAATAGTAGAAACCTAAGGCGTCACCCATTGAGGAACGGCGCATCTCACATTTGCTTGTGAGGTGCGCGATTCGAATTATCGGCAGTATTTTGGACGGCCGAGAATGTTGGTTGTTGCATGGGGCTGTGGCGTGCGGCGATCGAACGTGATTTCAGCCGCATAACCTGTTGTTCTCCGGCGCTTTTGGCATCAGCGTGCGTTTGGAGAACAATAAGTTATCTTGCCGAAATTCGTTCGGTTCAATAGACGCGTCACAGTCGCATGCAACAACCTCCATCCATGGGTGGGTTTAGAACACATCTTTCCTAATAGGGTTGTCTTTGTCACCTAAGCCACGGTAAATGCTGACATCGTTTCATTTGTTTAGCTTTGAGAATGGGTGACGATCGAAGGCGATGTATGACGGATGGAGGAGTGATGGGGGCACACAAGGGAATGGGGCAGATCACGGATGCTTTCTTGAAGCAAGCATTATTGGAGGAGCTGAATATGTGTATTGCCGTGTACCCTCTGCGAGAATAACAGCTACTACAAAGAAGGATATAGTGCGATATCACATTTGCAAAAACGGGTTCATGCCTAACTATTTGGTGTGGCACCGTCATGGAGAGGCAGCAGGCGTGCCATTGAGTCGGACCATGGGGAGGATGACGGCCGGATGGAAGAGATCTTTGCATGATCTTGGCGGGGATTGAGTTTAACTCGGGAGGGGTCACACGAGGAGGTTAAGGAATTCTATAGGCTACTTGACGCCTCGGATCTGGTCGCATGACTTGACCAATGTGGCCGTCTCTGCGGCGGTTACACGGCTTATGTCGATGAAGTCGAAGTTCAACTTTTCGAACAAATGCTTCAACGCTTTGCTTGAACTTATGAATGATGTCCTTCCGCCTAACCACAAGATGACAAAGGATTTGTACCAATCGAAAAAGTTGATGGCCGGCCTCGGGATGAATTACCAGAAGATTGATGTGTGCGAGAATAATTGCATCTTTGATGCTCGAAGGATCATGACAAGGATACTCATTGTATGCATTGCGGTAAGTGTAGATTCGTTGAGGTGGTAGATGAGGAAGGGTATCGGTGACTACAAAGGTCGCGACTAAACAGCTTCGGTACATGCCGATCACGGATAGGCTTAAACGGCTGTACATGTCAAAAGTAACAGCGAAACATATGCGGTGGCACAAAGAAGGTAAACGTGAGGACCGAGACCCGGATATGATGGTGCATCCGTCTGATGGCGAGGCATGGCAGGCATTGGACCGATTCGATCCTGCATTTGCAAGCGACCCTAGGAGTGTCCGTCTTGGTTTGTCCACAGACGGTTTCACACCTTTCAGCACAAGCGCTAGCCCCTACTCTTGTTGGCCGGTCTTCATCATGCCATACAATCTTCCACCTGAGATTTGCTTGAAAGAGGGGTTCATATTCCTTGCTCTTGTCATTCCAGGTCCTAAGCATCCAGGGAAGGATCTCAATGTGTTCATGCGGCCCTTAATTGACGAAATGAAAAAAGTTGTGGCGAGGGAAAAGGCATCTGACAGTGTTCTTTGGTAGAGAATTTACCTTACGAGCCGCATACGTGGTCGGTCCATGATTTGTTGGCATATGGCATTTGGGCCTTTGGTGTGTTCATGGTCGCTGTGTTGTCCGGTTTGTATGGTGACTCGATGCATTCAGCTCGCGACGGTAAAAGATCACATTCTTCGATTGCCATCGGCGGTGGCTTCGGCGAGGCACCCTTTCAGAACGATGCCAAAGCATTTCAAAAGGAAATAAAGTTAAAAAGGGCTGCGGGCGACTCACGAGAGAGAGATAGCTGAATGGCATAGTCGGCTTGAACGATCTCTGAAGTGGGTTTCACGGCTATGGAAAGGAGCACAACTGGACTCATATTTCTTTTCTTTGGGAGCTGCCTTCTGCGAAAGCTTTGATTCTGCCAAGATAACATAGATTTGATGCACCAAGAGCGCAATGTGGCGTAAAGCATCATAAGCATGGTGTTTGATGTACCGACAAAACAAAAGATAACGTGAGTGCTAGGAAAGACATGGGTGATCATTGTGCTTGGCCGTGGCTCGAGGTTAAAGTTGGTTTAAATGGAAATGAGAGCCGCCACGAGCTCCATCTTGTGTGAAGCCGTAAGACCGTAAACATATTTTGAGGTGGTTGAAAACTCTAAAGTTTCCTGATCGCTATGCATCTAACATAAAACGGGCTGTGAATGTCAGCACCGGTAAGCTAAACGGGCTAAAGAGTCATGATTACCATATTATTATGGAAAGACTTGTTCCGGTAATATTTCGTGGCTATTTTGATAATGAGTTGTGGAGGTTGTTAGCCGAGCTCTGTTACTTCTATAGGCAGATATGCGCTAAGGAAATCTCGAAGACGTTGATGCTGAAGTTAGAGAAGGGAATTCCTTTGCTTGTATGCAAGATGGAAAAAACTTTCCCACCTGGTTTTATGAATGTGATGCAACATCTGCTAGTGCATCTGCCTTGGGAAGCGATGGTTGGAGGTCCTGCGTAGTTCAGATGGATGTATAGTCAGGAAAGGGAGTTAAAAAAGCTTAGAGCTACAGTGCGCAACAAGGCAAGGGTAGAGGGGTGTATCGCAGAGGCTTATGCAAGTAAAGAGATCACAAACTTCTCAACAAAGTATTTCGCAATCAAGCACAACGTGAGTGCCCCTACGAGTCGGTACCGTGCCACGGAAGAAGAACCGTTGTGCGAACTTAAGCTTTTTCAATGCAAGGGTCAACCTGTTGGGTCGTACACTGCACACCATGTTGAGTATGAGGAGTGGAACCTGGCCATGCTTTACATGTTCAGTAACATGGTAGAAGTTGAAAAATATTTTGAGTAAGTGACTTTTGAATTATGTTTTCAACATTTCAATGTAGTAAGTGACTTTCAATTATGTTTTCAACATTTCAATGTAGTGTCCTTTTAACCGGGAATAAATGGCAGAGTGTTTGACAAAGAAAATTGAAGTCAACTCGACAACCCACAAGTAAGCAATTGGATAACCTACGTCGTGATGGGTTGAAAAGCGGCCCAAGCTTCATGCAATGATTCCATCAAGATGTAATTTGACTATTTATTCATTTTTTAAAATGAATTGTTGTAATAACTCAATATTAGACTAACAAAGATGCATATTGCTATATAGTGTATCGTGATGCCTCCGTCCCTAAGGATGTCCGCAGCTCTCACATGGTGATGTGACGGCAAGGAGCTATAGTCGCTATGATGTGAGCGGGTTCCGTTTTGAGCAATGAAATTAGAAGCTAGCCGTCCACTTGCGGCCACTTCAAACAATGGAGTAGTCACAACGTCGTTCGATTCAGCGGTGATATATTAGACTACTACGGTGTTGTACAAAACATAATTGAGTATACCTTTGGGGTGCCAAAGAACTGAAGGTTGTGTTTTTGATTGCCATTGGTTCGATCCACACAATGGCACACGATGTCGATGACTTTGGGATGGTGGAGGTGAAGCACGATTCAGCGGCTTCAGGCCACATCAATAACATTGTGCTTGCACATCGGGTTGAGCAGTGTACTACGAGCTATCCTCACCGTAGCATGAAGGCTTGGTGGGTTGTATTTAAAGTTAACCCTGAAGTATATCCTCCTGGGGATGTTTCGTATGTGCAAAGCAACGTAGAAGATGATGTGGGTGATGTATATCAAGAAGAAGCTATGGGGGATTCTTTCCTTGTCTCCGACGGGGTAGGACTCGATCAATTACCTACCGATGCCACAGACGTAATAACAGATGAACCAGGCCCTTCACGGAAACGCCCTAAAAAGTCAGTAAGGATTGCACGTCTTCAAGCACGTCTCAATGAAATATGGGTCATGAAGCGATTACGACGCCGGCGACTTTTGATATGTATATTTTGTAAGATATGCTTGATGAGTGGAAGTGGAATGACCTGTTTGATATCGATGTTCTATTACAATTAATGGTACATGAGGAAGCGCAATTTTGGTCACGGTCACAAGAAGCGTCTCTTTTCTCTTAAGAGTGCCACTAGTTTATTAAGCTTTCTTATGGTAATTTCTCCTTTATTTGTTTCAATTTGTACCTTTGCACTAATTTTCGAAGATATTTTGTGTTTTTGGGTTTTAGAACCTTTTTCACATATTATGTCATTAATTGTTCATGCACTCGCCTCATTCTTCCGCAGTTGAAGTCAAGAAAAGCGATCTGAAAACATCGGGAAAGTGGCATTGAAGAAGCGTCGGGCTTTGGATCAATAGGAGAAGTCAAGAGACACATAGAAAAAGGCCGAACCAACAAGAAACATCTTCCATTGCATCATCTCAAGCTAGGTATGCACATTTTAGATCTTAAAGAGAAGCACGGTGCATGATATGTAACAGATTGTAACGTCCCGAATTTTGGCCAGATTTTAAATTTTGGAGTTATTTGAATTTTTATGAATTAATCAACCTTTAATTGCATTTAATGGAATTTATCTAATTTTTCTGGGATTTATTGGATTTAATTGGATTTTATTTATATCATTTTTCTTTGAGTAATTAAATACCAGAAAATGTAATTATCAAAAATTAAAACTAATATTTTATTTTGGCTCAAAATGCTCTGAAATATTTTCTAGAATTTTTCGGGTATTTTTAGTGCCCCAAATAATTACTTTGAATTTCGGCATTTATTTTTATTCGAAAAAGTTTGAAATTCCTTAGCTACGATGTTGGGCGGCCCAACAACGTGCTTCTTGCTGAGAAACCCTAACGTCGCCCGCTCCGCACCGTTGGATCGCGATCGGACGGTCGATGTGACCGTCGATCTCGGAATTTGTCTTGATTGGCCGCACCGCCAAATCTCTGTTGGCCGCCGCGATTTGTTGGGGATTTGCGCGCTTCTGAGGCACCTCGGCGACCGTCGCTAGCTCATTAAAATGGTCTCTTCACCCGCTCACTTGTTCCGTTCGATCGTTAGCTCGTGCACCCTAGCTTCCCGCATAGCTCGCCGTAGTTCACACTTGTCCCGCTTTGGTTTCTGTTGTGCCGTGGTGCTCCGCCGTTCCCGCACTGAGGCCGGCCCGAGTTCCTTAGTCGCGCCGCGGCATTGTGTGGTTACTTCTTCCGTA
This sequence comes from Guadua angustifolia, assembly GCA_036346375.1. NCBI lineage: Eukaryota > Viridiplantae > Streptophyta > Magnoliopsida > Poales > Poaceae > Guadua > Guadua angustifolia. The sequence continues at coordinate 4,806,442 of CM070516.1, forward strand.
GAGAGGCTCGGAACGCCGTGGACGCGTCATCTTCTTCAAGTCCGGCGACCCGGCGCCGCGCATCTTCTTCGACTCTTCGCGAGCTCCCGGTACCGTCGGATCTCCATCGGACGCCTAAGGTAACGCCACGTAGTCCGTAAATAGTAAACGCTCGGTTAGCCCTTGCGCCGTTAGATTCGAATCCGGCGGTCGATAGTAGATGGTGCGCGTGGCTTGATGGTTCATGACGCGTGTCGATCGGCCGACATGTGGGGCAAGGCTGTTCACCGGGCCCCTGCGTCGATGGGTGGACCGTCGGTTGTCTTGACGTCGGTGAGCGTCATCAGGGCCCATCTGTCGATGGCCGTGGGCGGCGTGGTTCGCTCCGGTGCCGACCGTGTCAAGCGGAGGAAAATCAGCCGGAAAATCGGTGGAAAATAGAGAAATAATTCGGTTTATTCTTTTATGAATTTCAGCAAAATTAAACGCTATAACTTTCGCATTTTAACTCGGATTTGAGTGATTCAGTGCCCAAAAATTTGTAAAATGTGAACTATTTATTGGTGATTTTATTTAATTTTAGTGAATTGTTTGCTATCTGTATTATATATTTATTGTGTGTTTGCTTGTACCGAGTAGACTCAGAGTTGCGGAATTAAATCGAGGAGAGTTTGAAGACCCGTCGCGAGAACCTCGACCAGAACCAACTCCTCTTGAAGGCAAGTCATGCTTTGACCATGTTGCCCTAGATTTTAAAAGTATATTTTGATTTCCATATTGCATGCTATGTTAAGTACAACCACTATTGATTAAATTGGGAAATGGTAGTTAAAAGCCAAACTTGTTATGCCACCTTGATTATAATGTTTATATGCCTGAAACCTTGTCCACCTAAGATGCTTAAATATGTTGGATGCTAATATGATGCCAACACGGGAGGCTAGACCGTGATTAGTCGCTTAACACGCTTGTATCGTGGAATGACTTTCAAATATCAAATGAATATTGACTAAACAATTATGGAGCGCATTTTGGAAAATGCGATGATGTCATGAATTGGGCCAGGATAGTGACACGTGTGGTGCTATTCATGAAATGATGTGGAAAATGGCATGTGTTGCTTAAGTATAAAGTGGGGTGGGAAAATGATTTGAGCAGGGCAAGTGGCAAGAAGGCTTCGTGCGAGTGGGCTGTGTGGCAATGGGCTGTATGAATGATTAAGAAGGTGTGTGCGAGTTGTATAAAATGGATGTCTTGCGGGACAGTTAAGGACTTAACCTTGCGAGCCTTTGAGCTGAGTTCGTGTACAACCACTTGTCAGGAATGGGGCGGACCTAGTTAAGTAGGTTTCGACCTCTTTCCTTTGAAACCTCTGGGTGACAGTGCACACCGATGCAAGCTGTAGGGAAGCGTACTGTCTTTGCTGCTTGGTACCCATTCAGCAGTACTTGCCCTGTCTAAACTTCGCTCTGAGTGAGGAAGTGTTAGAAGGAGGTAATGAGAGAGGTTCATCGGTTAAATGTTAGTCTCTGAAAGACTTTGTTGCAATCAATCACTGTGTGGTGAGTGGTTGTATCTGTGGGTAAAGTGTCTGACCTCTGCGAGTGTGTGTGAATCTATTGAATAGCCGTGTCATGATCTTGGACATTGCTCGGTGATTCTGATCAAGGGTTAGATTTTCAAAATGAAAATGTGGAATGGGTGGTGTGCCAAAAAGCATGTGAATGAAATTAGGGCATGTGTGCCAAACTCTTGGAAAAGAATTGAGAAATTAATTATTAAATATTATTGATCTTCTTGCTTTTAATCTAATAGGATTACCTATCAAAAGAAATGCTTTATGCAAAATAACCAATTAAGCCTTTCCTTGGAATAAGCCTTGCATATAGTAATAGTCTGCATTGTGCATGACTTGTTGAGTATGTTGTATACTCACCCTTGCATCGACAAAAACCTCGAAGAAGAAGAAGCCGTGCGGCTTGGAATGAAGAGTTAAATCGAAGGCGGGGAGGATTAAGGGTTGAGCCGCACTCGGTGCTTTGTGGTCATGAAGAGTTCATCGCTTTACTTTTGCTTCGTTGATAAACTGTTTACTTGATATTTATCGCCTGCGTGTGAAATCTTGTAAAGGTGGCCATAAGGCCATGTAACTCGTTATTATTAATGCTTGAAGTACTTTATTTACTTAATTCCTTGTGTATGATTGTGGTACTTCAACTGTTTATCTGTGTGTACTAGCGTGATCCTGGACTAGTACGGAATACCAGAGTGTCGAATCCGTGAAAATTCGGGCACGACGAGGATAGTATCGAGCCATCTTGTTGTAGGACTTGACCCTAGTTAGGTCGGCCGTTTTAATGGAGTCCAAATTAATTTCTAAAGAATAAAATCTGGACAAGAATAATCAATGAAATCTTGACTCATCTCTTCTTCTTTACTTCATACCTCTGCTGTATTTTTGCTATTACTTTCGTGTTCTTTAAAATTTGTTGTTACGACGCGTTGCTTTGGCGGATCACGGATGGTTCACTCCTTTGGAGGCGTCACGGTGGCTCTGTTGCGGAGCTCGGAGGATGCTCAGTGTTGGGAGGCTTCACCGACCACTCTACAAGTCCCTTTGGATAGTCAGCAGGATCGCTCGTGGATGGGAGACGACTCGACCTTATGCGCTCGGGAACACGCTCGTGCTAGTCGTCCGCCGCCTCGCGGTGAAGCGAGCCAGCCTCTGGCGGGCATCTGAGTGTGCCCGAGTTGCGCCAGCCGGATCAGCTGGACCACGGCTTTGAGTGTGGGATACCGCCTTCCGTGTGCACCCGCGCACGGTGGACCTATGAGCCGCTTGGACACAGAGGATAGCCGCCGCCGTCGTACACGGGCGAGTTCGCCGCTGCACAGAGGAGGTGATGGGCGCCACGACTACGAGCTGCAGCCGCCGTCTACGCGTTGAGGAGGCGAGGAGGCCTTACGAGACCCGCATGCACGCCGTTCAGAGGATCGCCGAAATGGAGGAGGCTCTTCTACAGGCGAGGAGAGCGACGCTGTCATGGGCTCGGCGGCAGCGACGAGGAGGAGCAAGCGAGCAGCAGCAGGCCAAGGCCAGCGCCAGCGCCGAGAGACCAGCGGCCAGTGGAGCCCCACTGCACCGTGGGAGGGCATGGGGACGGTTGCCCGATGCGGCTCACCCGCGGTTTACGTGATCGGCGAGCGAGAGCGGGTTGGCTCGATGAGTGATGCTTTGTCGAGAATATCTCGTGGGCGGCTTTTGCGTCGAGACTCAGTTGTTTTGAGTCGCGTCTTTATTTCCGAACTTAGTATGCGATGTTGTAATGAACAATTGGATGTGATGGTTGTGATTGTCGTATGGTTACATAGTCCTTAGACTATGTACTAAACCATACTTAATTATTATTTATGCTTAATGGTTCTATTTAAGTTACACTGTTTCCCGTATAAGTTCCATACTCGCCTATTCTTTTTCCCTCTTATCTCTAAACCCCGAAGAATCAACAGATGGTGAACACTCGCAACAACGGAGCAGGAGGCAGTGGATCACGTCACGGAGGCAGTCAGGACCATACACCGCCACCCGGCGGCACCACCAGTGGATATCTCGAGAACTTAGGCGCATTTCTCGCGGCAAACGCGATTAGTGCAAACAATGATGACAATAATTACAACAACTCGGACTCGGGCCGTCGCTAACAACCAAAATTTGTGAACAATGGGCCACGTCCTACTCAAGATTATCTGAATTTATGAGGACCCGGCCCACATTCTCGGGCAATGCCGATCCACTGAGGCGAGATGATTGGTTGAGGACTATCGAAAGGAAATTGCACATAACCCGGTGTGAAGGACATGAGAGGTGCTTTATGCCTCTCACCGGCTTGAGGAACAAAGGTGAATGGTGGGAGAATTCTGCAGCGTCCGAGAGAGAACCCGCAGGAGATTACTTGGGAGAATTCACCTAGCTTTCGTCAATACCATGTCGGAGGGTATTATGGAGCTGAAAAAGGAGAATTTCGAGCTCTGGAAGCAAGGAGGCGAGCGGTGGCCGACTATCTGAATAAATTCACTCGATTAGCACGCTATGCACCGGATAGCGTAGCAGCAGACAAGGCAAAGCGATCCGTTTCTGAAGGACTTAACACAGGCTGCGAGTGGGACTAATTACCCACACTTTTCCGGATTTTCAAGAAGCTGGTGAACAAAGCGCTCATCTTGGAAGACAAAGCGCAAAGCTGGGCGACAATCGCATAAGCGCCGCATGGCTCTGCAAGGAGGACGTCGAGGTCATCGAAAACAAAAATGATACTGACAATTCACCGATTCCAGCCGAGGAGCGATGTCGAGACGCCGCCACCAATGCCAAGACCGGTCGGACAAACCCTCGAGACTCCCATCGAATTAATAATCGTAATAGTGGAAATCAAGCAAATGGCGGGAAGGCGCCGCAAGCTACCGCAACGAGCGGGGCATTTCGCCAATGCGTGCCCAAAGAAAGGAGGCGTGGCCAAGATGCGCTTCAATCTAGGAGCACCCGGCCAAGACCCTACCCAAGGAGGAAGCCGAGTACCTGCTCAAGCTGGAGCTACGCCACAGGCATTCACACGAGGCGGATTAATCATATCTCCGCAGGCGAAGTCCACAATGCTACTGGGGCGTCGTGCTCGGTAAGTTCCTAGTCAACTCGATGCGCCTACCGTACTATTTGATTCAGGAGCTTAGCATTCGTTCGTTTCTCGAGATTTTGCGTGACAAATGATCTGGATATTGTTAACCTTGAGAGTACCTCCTAGTTCAATCACGGATCGAACTCCGTTCTAAGGTCGGATGTTCGGAGTTAAGTTACTAATAAAAGGAGTAGAGTTCTAGCGAACCTTATTATATTAGACACCCAAACCACGGATGTTATCACAGGAATGGATTAGTTGACTAAACATAAGGTCATGTATTAGGCGTGGACGGAGAGTTGTGTCTATTGAGAGCCACGAAGGTAGGAAAGTGGAATTTCAAGCGATGGCGATTCGAGGAGGGCAATTGTTGGTAAACAATTTGGAGACTATCGATATAAGAGATGTACCGGTGGTCGGTGAATACCCAGATGTTTTTCGAGGAATTAGGGAATGCCACGAACAGAGACATAGAGTTCAGTAATTGACTTAGTACAGGAAAGACCGATAGCAAAGAGACCATATCGGATGTCCATAGAAGAAGTTGGTAGAAATGAAAAAAGCAAATTGAGGAGTTGTTGGAAAAAGGATTTATCGAGACCAAGCTCGTCACCTTGGGGAGCACCTGTTCTATTTGTTAAGAAAAAAGATGGGAGTTTTAGGATGTGTATAGACTATCGCAAGACTTAACGAAGTGACGATAAAGAATAAATACCGTTACCCGAATCGATGATCTTTTCGATCAATTAAGAGGAAGCAGGAGTATTCTCCAAGATTGACCTTAGGTCGAGGATATCACCAAATTGAAAATCAAGGCAGAGGACATACCAAGACCGCATTTTCCTCAAGATATGGACATTATGAGTTCACCGTTATGTCATTTGGATTGACAAATCGCGCATACTTCATGAACTTAATGAATAAAGTATTCATGGAATACTTAGATAAATTTGTGGTTGTATTCATAGATGATATTACGGTTTATTCAAGGGCGGATGAAGAGCACGTAACATTTGAGATTAGTGTTGGAGAAACTAAGAGAACAGCGGTTGTATGCAAAATTTAGTAAATGCGATTTACGGAAGAGTAAGGTAGATTTCTTAGGGCATGTCATGACCGCAGAGGGAATTGCTGATGGACCCAAGCAAGGTTGAGACGATGCTACATTGGGAGTCGCCTAATGCAGCCGCAAGTTAGGAGTTTCCTTGGAATGGTGGTTATTACCTGCCGATTTATAGAAGGATTTTCGACAATTGCAAGGCCAATTACGCAATTGCTAAAGAAGGAAAAGAAGTTCGTTTGGACACGGATTGTGAGAAGAGTTTCCAAGAAGCGAAGAAAAGATCGACATCGACACGGTGTTAGTGCAACCCGATGTGCATCGGAGTTTCGATATTTATTGCGATGCATCACGCCAAGGACTTGGATGTGTGTTGATGCAAAATGGAAAGGTAGTCGCCTATGCATCAAGGCGATTAAGGCCACATGAAGGAATTACCGACACACGATCTAGAATTAGCGGTAGTGCACGACTTGAAGATATGGCGTCACTATCTTATTGGTAATAGGTGTGAGGTGTATCTGATCACAAAAGCCTTAAATACATTTTCACCCAATCGGACTGAACATGAGACAAAGGAGATGGCTAGAATCGATCAAGGATTACAACATGGGAATCCATTATCATCCGGCAAGGCCAATGTAGTGGTGATGCCCCGAGTCGGAAAAGCCATGTGCGAATCCGAAAGTAGAAGAAAGTCAAGAAGAACTATGTAAGGACCTTCAGAGGTTAAAAGCGGAAGTTGTTCGAAGGATTCAGTAGCTGCATTAGAAGTAAAGCCTATCTTGGAAGATCAGATTAGAGAAGGTCGGAAGAATGATGAGAAGATCGAGAGAATCAAGGCCAAGATGGAGAAAGGCCAAGCAAGAGACTTTAAAATGGGCGAGCGTGGAGCGTTGTGGATGAAAAGCGATTTTGCGTACCCAACAAAAAGGAATTAAAGCAAATTAATATTGGAGGAAGCTCATGACTCCAAGTATTGATTCACCGGGGCGCAAAAATGTACCAAGATTTGAAAGAAAGGTTACGGTGGCGAATATGAAGAGAGAGGTTGCTGAACACGTAGCACTATGTGATGTATGCGGAAGTCAAAGCTATGCATCGAGAGACGCAGGAGGCGCCTGCGACCATTGAAAATACGAGAATGGAAATGGGAAGAGATCGGAATGGATTTCATTACCGGATTGCCAAGGGCGCAAGGAGGTTATGACTCCATATGGGTTATCGTGGATAAACGACAAAGGTCGCACATTTCATACCGGTGAAGACAACCTATTCAGAGATAAGTTAGCCGAGCTATACATGGCAAGGATCGTTTGCTTGCATGGAGTGCCAAAGAAGATAGTGTCGGACGAGAGGTACCCAATTTACCTCAAGATTTTGGGATAAATTGCATCTGACAATGGGCACCCGCTTGAATTTCGATCTGACTTATCACCCGCAAAGCGGATGGACAGATCGAAAGAGTCAACCGGATATTGGAAGATATGTTGAGAGCTTGTGCGTTAGCATATACATCAATTTGGGATAAATGTTTGCCATATCACGAGTTTAGTTACAACAATACTATCGAGCAAGTCTTGAGATGTCACCTTTTGAAGCATTGTATGGTCGACCTTGTAGGGCGCCGTTAAATTGGAATGAGGCTGGTGAGCATCGTGTCTTGGACCGACATACTTCAAGAAGTCAAGAGCAAATAGCGATCGAGAAAGGTTAAAGATTGCCTGATCAAGACGATGGAAGAGCTACGCAGACAACCGCCGTAGAGATTTGAGTTTTGAACAGGAGGATTACGTGTATCTCGAGTTACGCCGCTTAAGGGAGTCGGAGGTTTCACAAAAGGGTAAACTTGCGCCAAGATATGTAGGACCATTTAAGATCATCACCGTAAGGCGAAGTCGCCTACATTTGGAGTTACCGTGATCACTAACAGAGTGCACAATGTTTTTCATGTATCGCAACTCAAGAAGTGTCTCCGAGTGCACGAGGAACAAACATCACTAGAAGAAGTTGAACTACAGTGAAGACTTGACTTACAAAGAGCAGCAGATAAAATTTCGACACAATGGATGGGAAAACAAGAAACAAGACAACCTGTTTCTGCGAGTTCAATTGGAGCAACCACACGTAAAGTGAAGCCACACAGGAGCGAGAGGAAGATCTGAAAAGGAATTCCCAAACCTATTCTATAGTTAAGCCTCGAATCTCGGGGCGAGATTACATTAAGGGGTAGGTTTGTAACGCCCTAATTTTGGCGATTTTAAATTTTGGAGTTATTTGAATTTTTATGAATTAATCAACCTTTAATTGCATTTAATTGCATTTAATGGAATTTATCTAATTTTTCTGGGATTTATTGGATTTAATTGGATTTTATTTATATCATTTTTCTTTGAGTAATTAAATACCAGAAAATGTAATTATCAAAAATTAAAACTAATATTTTATTTTAGCTCAAAATGCTCTGAAATATTTTCTAGAATTTTTCTAGAATTTTTAGGGTATTTTTAGTGCCCCAAATAATTACTTTGAATTTGGCATTTATTTTTATTCGAAAAAGTTTGAAATTTTAGCTACGATGTTGGGCGGCCCAACACCTTGTGCTTATGCGGAGAAACCCTAACGTGCGCCCGCTCCGCACCGTTGGATCGCGATCGGACGGTCGATGTGACCGATCGATCTCGGATTTGTCTTGTCATTGGCACTGCCTCTCTGTTGGCCGCGATTTGTTGGGATTCTTGGCGCTTCAAGGCACCTCGACGACCGTGCGCTAGCTCATTAAAATGGTCTCTTCACCCCGCTCACTTGTTCCGTTCGGTCGTTAGCTCTCGTGCACCCTAGCTTCCCGCATAGCTCGCCGTAGTTCACACTTGTCCCCGCTTCGGTTTTAGTGCCTTGCTCGCCGTGTTCGCCGTTCCCGCCGCACTGAGGCGGCCTCGAGTTCCTTGAGTCGCGCGCGCCAGTGTGGTTACTTCTTCCGCCGGAGAGGCTCGAAGCGCCGTGGACCGCGTCATCTTCTTCAAGTCCGTGACGGCGCCGCGCATCTTCTTCGACTCTTCGCGAGCTCCCACGGTAGTCGGATCTCCATCAGACGCCTAAGGTAACGCCACGTAGTCCGTAAATAGTAAACCGCTCGGTTAGCCCTTGCGCCGTTAGATTGAATCCGGCGGTGCGATAGTAGATGGTGCGCGTGGCTTGATGGTTCGCGACGCTGCGTGTCGATCGGCCGACATGTGGGCCGGGCGCCGTTCACCGGGCCCACACGTCGATGGTGGTGGACCGTCGGCCAGGCTTGACGTCGTGAGCGTCATCCCGCCCATCTGTCGATGGGCGTGGGCGGCGTGGTTCGCTCCGGTGCCGACACGTGTCAAGCGGAGGAAAATCAGCGGAAAATCGGTGGAAAATAGAGAAATAATTCGGTTTATTCTTTTATGAATTTCAGCAAAATTGAAAACGCTATAACTTTCGCATTTTAACTTTCGGATTTGAGTGATTCCAGTGCCCAAAAATTTGTAAAAATGTGAACTATTTATTGGTGATTTTATTTAATTTTAGTGAATTGTTTGCTATCTGTATTATATATTTATTGTGTGTTTGCTTGTACCGAGTAGACTCGAGTTGCGGAATTAAATCGAGGGAGAGTTTGAAGACCCGTCGCAGAACCTCGACCAGAACCAACTCCTCTTGAAGGCAAGTCATGCTTTGACCATGTTGCCCTAGATTTTAAAAGTATATTTTGATTTCCATATTGCATGCTATGTTAAGTACAACCACTATTGATTAAATTGGGAAATGGTAGTTAAAAGCCAAACTTGTTATGCCACCTTGATTATAATGTTTATATGCCCTCAAACCTTGTCCACCCTAAGATGCTTAAATATGTTGGATGCTAATATGATGCCAACACGGGAGGCTAGACCGTGATTAGTGCTTAACCCGCTTGTATCGTGGAATGACTTTCAAATATCAAATGAATATTGACTAAACAATTATGGAGCATTTTGGAAAATGCGATGATGTCATGAATTGGGCTGGGATAGTGACCGTGTGGTGCTATTCATGAAATGATGTGGAAAATGGCATGTGTTGCTTAAGTATAAAGTGGGGTGGGAAAATGATTTGAGCAGGGCAAGTGGCAAGAAGGCTTCGTGCGGTGGGCTGTGTGGCAATGGGCTGTATGAATGATTAAGAAGGTGTGTGCCGAGTTGTATAAAATGGATGTCTTGCAGGGACAGTTAAGGACTTAACCTTGCGAGCCTTTGAACTGAGTTCGTGTACAACCACTTGTCAGGAATGGGACGGACCTAGTTAAGTAGGTTTCGACCTCTTTCCTTTGAAACCTCGGGTGACAGTGCACACCAAGTGTAATGAGAAGCGTACTGTGCGCGGCTTGGTACCCATTCAAGCAGACTTGCCCTGTCTAAACTTGGCTCTGAGTGAGGGAAGTGTTAGAAGGGAGGTGTGAGAGAGGTTCATCGGTTAAATGTTAGTCTCTGAAAGACTTTGTTGCAATCAATCACCTGTGTGGTGAGGATCAGTATCCTGTGGGTAAAGTGTCTGACCTCTGCAGAGTGTGTGTGTGAATCTATTGAATAGCCGTGTCATGATCTTGGACATTGCTCTTTGATTACTGATAAGGGTTAGATTTTCAAAATGAAAATGTGGAATGGGTGGTCGTGTGCCAAAAAGTCATGTGTGAATGAAATTAGGGTGTGTGCCAAACTCTTGGAAAAGAATTGAGAAATTAATTATTAAATATTATTGATCTTCTCGCTTTTAATCTAATAGGATTACCTATCAAAAGAAATGCCGCTTATGCAAAATAACCAATTAAGCCTTTCCTTGGAATAAGCCTTGCATATAGTAATAGTCTGCATTGTGCATGACTTGTTGAGTATGTTGTATACTCACCCTTGCATCGACAAAAACCTCAGAAGAAGAAGAAGCCGTGCGGCTTGGAATGAAGAGTTAAATCGAAGGCGGGAGGATTAAGGGGTTGAGCCGCACTCGAGCTTCGTGGTCATGAAGAGTTCATCGCTTTACTTTTGCTTCCATTGATAAACTGTTTACTTGATATTTATCGCTCTGCGTATGAAATCTTGTAAGGTGGCCATAAGGCCATGTAACTCGTTATTATTAATGCTTGAAGTACTTTATTTACTTAATTCGCTGTGTATGATTGTGGTACTTCAACCTGTTTATCCTGTGTGTACTAGCGTGATCCTGGACTAGTACGGAATACACAGAGTGTCCGAATCCGTGAAAATTCGGGGCACGACACAGATTGAAAAGTCATTAGCATGCAAGAATTCTGAATTTTTATTGTAACTCCTTACTGGTACCCTGAAATGCATGTTTCTTTATAAAAGAACATGCTTAGTCAAGTTGGTCAATCTAGAAAATGTCAAGTTCCGGATAGACAGATAGTAAATGTATTTGTTGGGCAATGCCCCTCTATGCTGCATGATCTGTATTTGCCATGTCAATGCCATGCTGAGAAGATTGTCATATTTGAGTTCTATTTCCTTGACAATATCTTGTTGGAAGTAATTGGTAACTAAAGAATAAATTGTCAAATTATCAAACCTGGTGTGGTTGATGATACCAAGTAAAGGACAATAACAACTATTTCTACAAGTTATTGTTGTCTCATTCATTTTTGCAAGTTATTGAAAATTATTTGTAGACTTGTGTACTAACTCTTGCCAAATTTCAACAGATGAGTATGTTCAGGCATCAGGTTGACAAGCTTAAAGGCAAGTTCAGCGGGTCGTCCTCCAAAAGGTCGAGGAGCAGGGGTTTCGATGCTCAGACTCGGCCTTGGCGCTATATGTTTCTTTGGGCTGCGATATTAAATAAATGCGCGGAGCAGCTCAGAGGTGCCGATGGCGAGCACGAGAACACTGGGGAGCAGCCACAGGAGGACGAGGGGGTGGGGGTCGGGACGAGGGGAGGTGGGATGTGAGGATGAGGACTTGGGCGAGGCGACGAGGAGGTCGTTGGGGGTGGTGGCGGTGGGGCAGCAGATCTGACGCCGAGGCCGAGGCAAAGCAGCGAATGCTGAGTTGGCGGCGACCTTAGAGCCGCTTGAAGAGGGCGGACTTCTTCGGTACCATCGGTATATCGTAGTATTGATTAGCATTTAATATCCATATTTACATTGTAATGTCTATGACCTAATGATTTGCATTTCAGGTTTCGTAAAAGCGTCTCGGTTAAATCGAGATGCAACCCGCCGATAGGAGGTTGATAGAGCTACACGAGGCAGTAATGATTATATCTTTCATGTCTTTTCTTTTAGCATGAGCTAAGTGACAACTTATTGTTTTCATGCATCTTTGTCTTGTATTTTGTTGTAGCCTTTGGAAAGAGCGGGTTGGTGGGACGGGCCACATTACAAAGGTTAACGCCGTCTTTTGGAGCCCTTGGCGCTACTACTACCCTGGCATGGTTGAGTCAGCAGGATAGATTCATGCCCACTGGCCGAAGCACGGGCGTTGAAGAAGAACGTGGACGGAAACGATGACAACCAAACATGTCAGGGCGCAGTCTGGGCTAGCTTCTGGGTGAGTTTGCGTTATGTATTTACTCTAATTGAGTATTGCTTTAAATGCAAATACAATTTGACAATGTGTAATCTATGCAGGAGAGGTTCCGGCTTGAGAACGAAGACGATTACAACACTGTGAAGAAGGCCAAAAGCGTCTTCAATAGGGCGGCACTAAAGGTTGTCGGAGATTCGTTCAGCAATGCACGGATTCAAGCTGTCATCCATTTTTACAAGAGGGTGAAGAAGGTGAACATGAGAAGACCAGAGGCGAGGAGGATACACCTGACAGAACAAGAGTATCTCCAGAGCTCGGTCGATTGGATAATGAAGGACATGGAGGCTTGGAGGTGGATGTGCTTAGATTGGCGTCGGTGGATTTTCAAGAAAAATCAAGCGAAATCAAGGAATGTAAGAAGTAGATTGGGGAAGCACAAGTACGGCGTGATCGGACACATTGGCCTAGAGCAACGCATGGTAAGTATCGATATTATAATTGTTAGTGAATTTGTCACTATGTTTCTAACTTTGCAATCAGGAGGTGAAAGTGGAGTACTCCCACTTTTGTCGAAGTTACATCCGGGGCACCAAGGCGAGGATCCATAGAACCGGATGCTTTGTGCGATGACCAAAGCTCTTTGTAAGGATGGTAAGTATAAATGACACAATATGTTTGTGCAAATTTACATCCGGAGCACCAATATCTGTTTTGCGACGTCATATCAGAAGAAATGACACAACGTCATGGGCCGGAGTTTGATTGGAGGGCGCGCGATCGATGTGGAGCGTTGTACCACGCCGGAGGGGCCTAAAGCATGGGAGGTTCGTTAATAAAACTGATTTTTATTGTTTTCGCTCTACGAATAACAAAAATGTTGCATGGTCACATTTCAGTACATATCGTTTGTAGGTGGGCCATGGGGGACGGAGTTGTGGACTGCGATCGTCGTCCACGAGGCTCGACTTCCTCACAGGGGAGTACTGCTCGCTCGTCGAGGACCACACGGGAAGCACAAGCGCAGGAGGAGGCTCGTCAAGCGCGAGAGGAGGCTCGTCAAGCGCGAGAGGAAGCTCGCAAATTACGAGAAGACTCAGAATACATGAAAATGTATCTGCAGGTACAATCTCAACTTTAAACAAATCGCTCAATTGTACATTTGTGATTAAAATCTAACAAACAATCTATATGCAGCAACTGTCACAATCTCTTGGATCTCTTGGACCTAACGTGCCAGCGTTTCGCCCTCCTGTTATGCCCCAGGTAAAGATACTTGAGTTCATTACTCTCTAATTTACTTAGCTCGTAAAATCACGTTCCGCACATTTGCAGCCACCACCACAAGGAGAAGCATCACCTACTGGGATGCAGGCACCACCCCTAGGAGATGCACCTCAGGTTATATGAAATTGTCATGCATTCTTTATTTTTAAAAAACTCTATTCTCAGATACTTTATATCACAAACTATGATCCACAGAGCTCCCGGCCTCCTCGTCCTTTCTACATGTTCACTCCACAGATCGACCACCTTTCAGAGGAGAGGCACCACAGTAAAGACGGATCGGTTCAATTCGTTATTCAAAATTTGAACTAATAATTTATATGTCGATAATGTACTGTCTATGCCTTACAGGCTCGACCTCCAAACCCGTTCTACATGTACCCACCACCTATGCCGAGCCAAGGAATGCCTATGTACTTCAACCCGTGGGCCTGCAGCCACCTCGAGATGACACCACGGTATTTGTCTATTCATCGATGCTTAGGTGCTTATGATGGTATGAATATCAAACATCCACATCATTACTTTCTTTAACAAAGATACTTCATTTGTACGGTTGGATATATCAATATATAACCAATCTAGTGTATGGGTCCAAACAAAGGCTTGATACGCCCCCTGAGGCTCGCTCCATAAAAAAGCTTTATATACATAAATCCTAGCGAAACCTTAATTTTGAGGGCATGTTTCACCCGCCGCTCAAGAGCTTGAGGTTGATGAGCTTTGGTTGTGGTTTGGGTCTTCCACCACCTATTAGAACTTACAAAGCACAAACATCTTGGAACTCTTTTTCATCTATACGGTGATGTGCTTCAACAAAAGAAGCTTTAGGTGGCATATCCTCTCGTCCCGGCCAACCAAGAAAAGCTCCTGCCAGGCCAAACCGAACTCACATTATTTGGAGGCATTTCTATTCTTACTCCTCTTTTACCTACTAGGCCAGTCGGTCAAAGACAGTGTTATATGGGTTGGGAAAGTCTTTAGTCCATTGGCAGCAGAACAAAAGCGAGCGTAGACTCTTGTTTTGTATGTAGCAGTAGCCTTGTTGTGGACCGCCCTACTTAATTTACCTTTACCTTTTTATTTACTAACTAGTAGTGCATTCCCCGACACCAGGCTAAGATGAGTTCATTCCACTAAAATACCTTTGAATAGCCCAGGGGATATCATTGCTAGAATTGCCACACTTTAGCATATTGTCTAACGTGTGTGACTCTACTTACGAATTGTCATTTCAAACCAGACTTAGTTAATTTCCTGCTGGCCTGGTGTAATTGATCCTCCAGTAGTATATTTCAAAACAGAACAGAAGATCTGGTGGGAATCTAAGTCAGCAAACTGTACTTACTCTAGAGCATAGGCAACCCCAAGAGCAATCTTCATCCGAGCTTTCCATGACAAAGCCCTAGACCTTGTGGCCATCGAAAACAAAATATCATCAAGAGAACCATTTTCTGCATACTCATATACAAGAGCATAATGCCCAAACTCCACAGAATAGCCCAAAAGCGTAGAGATATTGGGGTGCTTTAATCGGGACATATTCCAAAGCACATCCAATAACTCATCTTCTTCCGATAATGACAAATCTACCATGTTGATCTTCTTGATAGCCAAGACCTGCACATACAATGAGAAATGCTTCAGAACACATACAAAATATGGAGAAAAAACCATGACTGATAGATAAACGACAATTTTATGCACCACTGAACAAAATCACATTTTCTAATATTGATTTTGAAAAGTGATAACTGAGAGTAGGAATTCCATCCTCCTTGTATCTTAAACTATAAATGTTATCAATGACATCAAGAAACAAGAGAGCCTCCAGCACCCAACATTGCTAATAGTGGACCACAAGCGCAAAATGCACTTTCGCCAAGGAGAATCATCAATCTATGAATGAAGCCAGTGGTTAAAATTGCTTATATATATAGATTAGATTGGTTTGTTAATTTAGATAGCTTGTGTCCTTAATTCCTATCAGATTATAGAACCTACCATTGAATACTAGTGCATCATTTTCCTTCATATAGATTGTTGCCTTTGCTTCTATTGAATGCTTAAAAGATTAATCTTGAACTTGCGGGTTTTCGGTCACGCCCAAAGACGCACTAATGGCGACATCATAGAAGACATCTTGAACAGCGCGGCGGTGGTGGAAGCGCCCTAACTCCAACAACCCCGAGACATGAATTCCATTGTGAGCTCGATTGGTGTATGATTTGTTGGACTTTATGACTTGTTGTGATGGATACCTTGTGAACGACTTATTGTGATGGACCAAATTTTGTTGTGATGTACGACTTGTTGTGGTGTATGACTTGTTGTGATGACTTGTTGTGATGGATACCATGGCGAGAAGGATCTGCTAGAATGTCTCCTTCGGTTTCTTGTGAGATTGATATATATATTATAAGCGCAAATATTTTTTTGTCTCACGAGTGGATGTCCTATTTACTAGAGAGGTCATGCTTGAAATTTTGTACATTCGGTGACTTAGTATGAGTATGGAATTTTGTATTTTGAGTGTTATGTGGCATGTCTTGTATTTTGGTTGCCAATCCGCTGAGATGACGCAAGTGTGGAATTTTTGGTCAAATTGAGTGAGGAAAATATGAACGTAGCTAAGGAAGACACTCCGGAGGAAAGTAAGTATCTAGCATCTACCTATTTTGTTGCTACAGATCTGTTTTTTATATATGTTGTTCTATTTACAGAATACCACATTAACTAATTTATGTTGTGCAGGAAGCTTTATTGGAAAATATTAAGCTGGAGCTCCACAAGATTAATAACAAAGTTAGGTTTATTCCTCTGATGCCATCTCCAGTTCTTCTTTCCAAAGATGTTTGAGTTCAAGATTGTTTTATACTTCTGTACTGTGTGTTCCTTTCCTCGGTATATGCAGGTATTAGTTATTTGAGAATTGTTGATGTTTCAAAGGAGGCCCTTTTATTGTTTTTTACTTACTTTGTCTTCTATTAAACAGCGACAATGGACAGCTTTCTGGAGACGTGCTTGTATATAAACATCCTGGGTTACATTTTGGTGATATACATTTTGGTGATATACATGTCTTTATTTGCTACTTCAGGCCATTTATGCAAGGTTAACTTTATTTCATCATAGGTCATTGTGCACTTGTGCTTGAGCTTTTGTTTGAAAATGGCGAGGCAAAACTGTTTTGTCTCCAAGTGTTTGCCTTTCCCAATAAAATCGAGCACAATTTATATATAGCGTATATGTGTTTTGTGCGCATTCGGTGTTATTCTTCCCGACTCTAGTTATATATTCCAAGTGAGGTTCTTTCTCTCTTTTTTAAATGATTAGTTGTCAACTGTCTCGCATTGATTTACTAACCGTTCTTTTGTATTTTCAATACCCAGTTACTATGGAAAAATCAATTCTAGAGCGGGCTAATAGCAAGTATGAGCTTCGAGGAGAGTATGTGTTTACGGTATTTTTTGGTATCGAACTACAACATTTAAATAATTCCACTACTTAGTTTGGATTTTTTGTCTTTCTATGTAGGGAAATGAAACATGCCAATGGACACATCAAGTTCAAACACTGTTATAGTCATGTGCATGTGCATATCTTTGGGAAGCGCATGGAATGGAGACAAGATCGGACTTCTCAAGGAGGGGTTATCTTGCTGAGATGTTTTTGTTGATATAGCTGAGCAAACATGGCACGCTAATCTTAATGTAATCAATGCTTTTGCTCCGTAATGCAAGTATTTTTTCTTTGTCTGCTTGGTTGTTACTTTGTGATAGAATTCTCTTTGCAATGTAAAAAGATGTTAGAATTCTTTATTAAAGGGAGTTTTTCCCCATGTGCATTTGTTTGAGCGGATCCTAGAAATACCAGTTATCGGCACAATGGAAGAGCAACCGGTGAGGTGCTTTTCTAAATTTGATCTCTTGCATATTCTTTTCTCAAGACTTGCATTGCCACACATGCATATGTTTGAAGACAAATTTTAAGATATGACTTTTCATATGTACTTAATGAATGGCATTTGGACTTAACAGAGGGTTTATTGTAGCTACATCAAGACATCCATGTCTCATGGAAACTATTTTTTGTCATGCTTGAATATATAAAATGCTTGCACCGGTGTTTCTCATTATCCTCCTCCGGTGCATATCTGTATGTCAAGCGGTGATAATTTCTGAGCATTCATGGTTAGCTTGACGTGAAAGGCCTAGCTTTTTAGATAGCAGATGCTCCATCATCATTTTCGGTATGTTTACGGTTTACCCTATTACTTTGTTTTCTCTAACTCTGCATATTTGAAATAGATAGGGTCTTGCAAATGAATGATATTCCTTTTATTTCTCAAGTCACAAGACAGATTTACATGATTTTGATGCTTTCTTGATAATTTGCCATTAACTTTGAGCTAACAATATTTCTCTTATGCCATTGACTTTCTTACTTTGCTAATAAACACTAATTGTTGTGTTGAGGGTGAAAATTGATCTCATCTTAGTAGTTATTGCATTGAAGGAAAAGAAACTGCTTGGGAAAATGGGATAATATTATTGAAATAGCTAGTACGCATTACCATTTTTGTATATAAAACCGACCTGAAATTTGGATTTCAAGATGAGGTGTGGGACAAGGATATGAATGGTTGCTATGTAGTATTCTCGGCGGGCACTACCCATCTGCAATGTCCCGAGAAACATATCGGTTGTTAGCATTTCAAAGTATTTATTATTTTTATGGACACCGATATCTTGCTCGATGTAAAAAAAAGGTCTTGTGCGCCGGATGTCCAACTCCGGATTTTACTTAGAATATGCAAGCGTTGCACTCTTTTTGAAGTGTACTACTAGAAATTTTCTAAGTGATTATAGCTTTTAACGTAAAGCCTTAACACATTCAGAAATAATGGCAACTCTATCGTTTTGTGGTCAAAGAGTATTTACGCATAATGCAAGTGGTTGGTTTGGTGATGCTCCATTGAAGCTTCCGGTGATTTTGCTCTAAATCCCGAGGATGGAGAGTTTCATCTAATGTGCCGGTACCTTTAAACTTGCTAATTGCATATTTGAGTATATGTCATACATGTAGTCCCTAAATCCAATGCTTAAATTCACATGATAATTTCTATTCTCTTTGCGTGTTCCATCTGTCGAAGTTAATGCACTTATGAAGACAATGAAAATGAGACCTCTAATGTTTCCGAAGACAAAATACTCTCTCCCCGGTTTCTTATGGGTCTTTGCATGCCTTGTTTGGAATACTAGATTCCTTCATGAAGTTTGGATCCTTTTTTTTTACTTAATGGCTGGCCTATATTTGGACATGTCATATATGATTTAACTATACTACACTTGGAGTAAATTCTAGAAATTCTTGTGTTAATTATAACAGAAGTCAAGAAGGTTGCTTAATAGTTCAGTAAAGAGAGAACATATTGCACATTAGTTTTGTCTTGCTTCAATTTGAGGATTTACCACCGAACTCTTATATGGAATTAGCTACTTGAACCCACATATCATGAACAACAAGAAAAAATTAGTTTGACTTTAATATGTAATATATTTAATTATTTATATGTCCTCTCTTGTATGTGCAAAAATAGTCAATCGGGTGACCTATGTAAGTATGTAGGTATATGAGTTGATGACATAAAGGATGGGGTATGACGTTGATAATCGTGACCGAGTCCTTACATAAACCGGCTTCAAGGCTATGCCGATGCTCTCCAAAGTGCCCATTCTTGTTTAATTTCCATAATTCCATTTATGACAATGTATGATTACTCTTTTTCACATTTTTAGTAGCGTTAAGTCTCACTGTTGAAAATGTATGATAAAATTAAACTATCAAGCATTAATTTTGTGTTTATATATGTAGGTCTTCTGTTACACCGTGCAAATAGTTTTCTTTCTTCCTTTTTTTATCTAATATGAAACAAAGGCAATTGATCCTCTTTCCCTTGTCTTTCGTGTCATTTGGATGAAAGGTTAAAGGCATGTTGATCACTTTGTTGTCAATGGATTCGCATCATTTCACAGAGCAAGCGTGACTTCTCCTTTCCTTAGGACACCACCGACAAATTTCACCGGTAATGTTCATGTTATATCCAACACACTATGCATCGGCCCATGGAAAGGTGGTTGGGAGGAAAGAGATTGTCCATGAAAGGACCCTACCTTTGAAAAATAGTGAGCCATCACCAATGATAAGATTGAGTTGAAATGTGAAGTTCTAGATATCTGAGCAAAAAATATATTGAGGTCATTATTGCTACTTTATCCTTTTATATTTCAAACAATATCTGTCCTTTTATATTTATAAACAATATTTGATGCGAATTGCGACTAGTGGCTTCTAAGGATGTAGTAATATCATGTGATCTCGTTGATTGTCTTCTAGAATTGCTTTTATAATTTTGTTATATGCCTTAACAAGAATCACCGGCGATTTGCATCTCATAAATTAATATTGGCTGTACAATACATAAATTAATATTCATTTTAGGCCATATATTTTATCTGCCGATGTGGATATATATATTTTTTTGTACAATGTCTATTAAATTCATGGGCCCATAAATACCCCTAATTTAACAGCTTAAATTCGTGGTTTTTGTTTGACCCACTTAATTTAAATAAATTGTGAGTTTTCGCCCACTAATTTAAATAAATTTGAGTTTCGCCCATTTAATTTAAATAAATTGGTTTTTTTGCCCATTAATTTAAATAAATTCGTGGGTTTTCGCCCACGATTTAAATAAATTGGGTTTTTTCGCCCACTTAATTTAAATAAATTCGTGAGTTCTTGTTCACCCACGAATTTAACAGTTAAATTCGTGGGTTTTTTTATTAACCCATGAATTTAACTTAAATTCGTGGGTACACACGAATTTAATTGATTAAATTCGTCGAGTTAAATTCGTGAACTAAATTCGACGGTTTGCCCACGAATTTAATCTAAATTCGTGGGTTTTTGCCTAAATTCGTGGGTTTTGGGCCCACGAATTTTTCCCTGTTCCTTGTAGTGTCGGCTCCCTCGACTTCGTCACCATCCCGGCGGGAGAGTTCATGCTCATCCCCGCCACTTTCCAGGCGCGAGCGCCTGCCTCGAGCCTGGACTCCGTCGTCCACACTCTCGGTGACCTTCGGCTTGGGGACCTTGCGCGGGCCCTAAGGTGGGAGTCCGTCTACCGCCACGCTACCTCTAGTAGCGGTTCTGCGAGCTCACAAGATGACGGCATCACCCCCGAGCTCAAGACTCGTGGCTTTGGTCGGCCATCCGCCGACCTCCGCTCTGATCTGTTGGAGAGCCCTCCACTCGACTCGGCCAGACGCGGAGCACACCTCCAGCGTGTTGTACCCTCATGAGTGCAACATGGTGGGGCGGACGCCCGACCACCACCTCTGCGGCCGGGAATCGCCGCCGGCGGCCGAGGTGCGGAGGCGAAAATCAGTACATGAGCACACCGAGGCTCTCAAGCCCGCCAGACGGAGTTCCAACGGCAACGCGAAAGTGGAGGCTCAAGAGGTCGAGCTTGTCAAACTCTGACCGATCTGGAGCAAGGCAAGCTCGGCTCTTCGCATGCGCTGCCGACGCGCAGCCGCCGACGCGTGGCAGGTTCAACAAAGAGTGGCCGAGGGGTCGCACGACCATCAGACTTCCCTCGCGCCCGGCCGAGAATGTCGCCGCCGCGGCAATGTTGCCGTGGCATCCCCGAGCCGAGGATCCGGGGCTAAGGCCGCCACCATAACCTCCGGGTGGTAGAACGTCTGCGATCCAAGATGTACAACCTTCCGCTTCCTTCCGCCGGGCTTTTTCAATCACCCCCAGCGTCGCCGCCCAGACCGCCGGGACCGCGCTAACTGCCGCTTCTAGCGCCCCAGCCTCTCGCACCCGTCTTGCGAATACCGGCGAAGCCGCAACGTTCAGGGCACCATGGGGACCGGAAGAAGGCAGACGACGAGGTGGTCTAGTCCGGGCCGTGGGCGGCGTCGCGCCGCCGCAGCTCGAGCCTGCGACGGCGCGGCGTCATGGTATCGAAGTCCGCGCGAACTTCCGCCAGATTCGGGCCCCACCAACATAACCAAGTACTGGAGCCACGAACCCGGTGTCTGGTTAGAAGATTTTCGGCTCGCATGCGGGGCGGGAGGCGCCACCGACAATCTCTTCGTCATCCAGTACCTCGCCATCTACCTCGCGGATTCTGCCCGAGCATGGCTCGAGTATTTTCCCGAACACCATCAGGAGTTGGGGCGACCTTAAAAGCATCTTTGTCGGTAACTTCCAGGGCACTTACAAACGCCCTGGGAACTCCTAGGATCTCAAAAGCTGCAAGCAGCAGCCGGAGGAGTCTCTCCGGGATTACATCCGGTGATTCTCCCAACAATGCAACGAGCTCCCCGACGTCACCGATGCCGATGTTGTCGGGGCGTTCATCTACGACACCTCGTCGAAAGCTCTGGTGCACAAGCTGGGCTGCGCCAAGCCCAGGACCACCAAGGAGCTCCTCGACATTGCCACCAACCACGCCTCCGGCAAGGAGGCTGTTGGAGCTATCTTTGATAAAGGGAAGGTCAAGCAAGAGGCCGCCTCCGACGCCGGTGCTACCTCTGACCGCTACGACAAGAAGAAGCGGAAAGGGAAGCAGGGCCGCGAGGGCCCTGTGGTCACGGCGATCGACCACCGTGTGCAAGCAAGAAGCGTCCAGATCCCGACCACTTCAAAAAGCGATGGACAACCCATGTCCAAATTCAAAGTAATTATTTGGGGCACTAAAATACCGAAAAATTCTAGAAAAATTCTAGAAAATATTTCAGAGCATTTTGAGCTAAAATAAAATATTAGTTTTAATTTTTCATAATTACATTTTCTGGTATTTAATTACTCAAGAGAAAATGATATAAATAAATTCAATTAAATCCAATAAATCCAGAAAAATTAGATAAATTCAATTAAATGCAATTAAATGCAAATAAAGGTTGATTAATTCATAAAAATTCAAATAACTCCAAAATTTAAAAATTGGACCAAAATTCGGGATGTTACAGGTACCCCGTCAAACACAAGTACAGGGATTGCGAAACCCTAAAGCGTTTCATCTCCGGAACCTCCGCACGGGGTAAAGGGAAGAAGCGCGACTCGGCACCAGATGCCGAGCCCAAGGAGGCGGTCGAAGAGTTCCCGGAACCTGATGGCTGCCTCATGATATTTGGTGGACCAACGAGCTACGCCGACAAACGTCAGTAGAAGCTTGCATTCCGCGAAGTCCACACAGCGGCTCCCGCTGTACCCAAGTACCTTCGGTGGTCGGAGTCACCGATCACCTTCGATCGGAGTGATCACCCCGATCACGTTCCGCAACCGGGGAGATACCCTCTGGTCGTGGCCCCCATTGTGGGGACGAAGCGCCTTTCAAGGTGCTCATGGATGGCGGCAGCAGCCTCAACATCCTCCCTGCCGACCACGGCCGCGTCTAGCTACGACGTTAAACAAGCACTGAGAACCGGAACTTCTCGCAAAGACATCCGGGCCTCCCTGTCGGCCATGACCGCGCCTAGCTTCGACGAGAAACAAGCGACCTGCGTAAGGCACCCATGCCGACCGACATGCTCGCGCATTGGGGCCCTCCGACCGAGTTGGTTGGATTCACTTTGGCCTAAGTAACCCCCCGACCTGCTCGGGGCTCAAAACTACACCACACGAAGGCCACGCACTCCAAATAAACACCGACAGTTGGTTGGACTCGGCCGAGCGGGACGTCCCTCTCCAGGAAGACATGTTCCCTCTTCTCGCCGCGCCGCGCCCTCGAGGAGACCATACCAGACGAAAACGGAAGGTCCCTCCAGGAACGCTTGCGTTTCAGGACGGCCCTGGGGGCTACTGACGAATACACATACCAGGGGTACCCCACAGCAAAGTATACATCTATTTCAAGATCGTATTTCTCTGAGTTATCTAGCCTCGGAGTCCGGGCTGACAACGGTGCAGTAACCCTGAAGGTGAAACTGACGTGGCCCTCGTCCCTTACTGAAAGGGGGTTATCGCCGACATTAAAGGTAATACCAAATGGGCCACGCTGGGCCACATCTTCATCAGAGGCGCCCCTAGACCCCAAAGGGTCACCCGCCTAGACTGCTCCGGGCGAATCTCGGATCGGACGCACCCACCGGCCCCGACCGACTCAGGGCCGACGCCTCCGCGGGCACCTACTCCGACCCGACCCCGCATCAAGTACAACCACAAGCTCCAACCAGGACCCCCGACAAGAGTCCCCGCAAGCATCGGCCCTGCATTCTCTGCCACGTCAGCAGTCTACGCCGAGCGGGCCACCTGTTGCACGAACGTAACAGTAACGTTGGGGCGGACGGTTCCTTCCCAAGGCAACCAGAGGGCGGCCTCAGCTAAAGCACCCATCTTGTCAAAACGCCAAGATCGACAGCGCCAGAGGAAGGGAGTCGCCCCCAAAAAGGGCGCGCCATTGTGTCTACCCACCCCGTATGGAATGCGCTGGAGCCTGTCAGGCATCATGACCGAAGACCAGGTCGCCCGGACGAAGAGCCTGCCCGTCATCATGACCGAAGACTAGGACGCCCGGACGTAACGTCCCCTTATCTCTTTTTCAAATCCTCATGTAACCAGCCCCCTCGGCCTATATAAAGGGAGGCAGGGCCCTTGGAGGAGGGAGATAGACATTCTTTCTTTCACACGCACCCACGTGAGTTCGTTCACCGGCACCACCCCTTAGATCGCCAGGTCCTCCGACCTGTCGGCGCCAGCTTAGGAAAGCTCTCCGCTTTCTTCCCGAGCGAGTGCTAAGGGCCTGTCCTTAGCCTCCGTTTGTAACCTCTATTTGCTCCCCGAGCTCAAGGCAATACAAACCGCCGTCATTTAATCGAAGTAGGGACATTCCGCCCGAACCAAGATAAATCTGAGGCTTCTTTGGTCTAACCATTCAAGAGAGGAGCGCGATCCCCTATACTTATTTAATTTACTTGCGGTATATCTAAACATCGACAAATACACTACTAATATTCTAGTTGTGGATTTATAACCTTATTTTATTTTTTGAATATCATATTAGTGTGGAATAAGAATGATTCATTATTTTTATTAAGCAAATTTTATCGAGTCCTTATCTTCATTTGACCAAACCTCTTGTGTGATGAGTGCCATAATTTTAGGGATATCAATCGAATAAATTCGATAGTAGCTAGTTTTTTTTCACAAATTATACTTGAGTACTTCATAACTAGAGAATTCAAGACAGTTTACTATGCATGAAAGAAAAGCTTCCAAAAATACCATGCATACTATGTGGCATCTGTATCTGTATATGGCATCACAATCACGCACATCCAAATCCCCACAATGAGATTGTTAGTAAGTATGTTCCACTAGATCACCACAATGAGATTGTCAGCATAGTTTCAGAATGAGATTCTCGCATATAAGAGACAAATGGGTATGGTGCCTCTCTATATTAAATTCTTCTCATTTCATTTCTAAGTATATTTTAGTATTAATCAAAGAATGTACATTAATTTATCATGTACATAGTATTATCATGCAGGAAAATTGGGAAACTTTGCTCATATATAGTTGCTCATGTGGCACACATGCTGCTCCTTTTCAATTATGAAATGTGCTTCACATAAGAATGATCTGATGTATGATGCAATTAGCATGCATGAATAATATTGCAAGATCAAATCACCACAATTAACCCACACACACCATCAGATCACCACAAAATAGCCGAACACCTTGTCGGCATTTCACCGAACACCTTGTGGGCAGCCGAATTAGAGAGGGAGGACGACGGCGTGCACAGTTGTACCTCGGTCCTCCGGGGTGGAATGGCGGTGTGGCGGTGGCTTGGTGGCGGAGGAGGCATCGGCGAGGTGGCGGAGGAGGCGCCGGCGGGGTGGAGTGGCGGCGGCGACGAGGGCACCAGCGCGGGGGTCGACTGGCACGGGGGTGGAGTGGCGCTTGGGGTGGAGTGGCGCCGGGATGGTTGGGTGGCGGAGGAGGACGACGGCGTCGACGAGGACGGCGGCTGGGCGGCAGGCGAGAGACACAGGAGAGCAGAGGTCTGCAGGTCTCGGCGGGACTTAGAAAATTTGGGGTGTGAGAAAAGGCGGGCCGTGTAAACTTTATACAGGGAGCACTTCTACAAGCGGTTCGTATTATCAACCGCTTGTAAAATATCTCTACAAGCGGTTTTAGAACCAACCTCTTGTAGAGGGAGGACTTCTACAAGCGGTTCATATTACTAACCACTTGTGGATATCAGATTACAAGCGGCTCATATTACCAACCGCTTGTAGAGCGCAAGCTACAAGCAGCTATTAATACCAACCGCTTGTAGAAGTGCTGACCGGGTAATATTCAAAACAATATGGTGCCCATGTCGTTTGACAAGATCTCTTCCTCCTCCCTAGTTAGCGCGTGGCGTTTGAGTGTGCGGGCTCGTCCACCCCGGTTCGAACCCCGCTCGCGCCCCTTGCCATTATTTTTTTTACTGTACAGCTTTCTACAAGCGGTTGGTATTATCAACCGCTTGTAAGATTAATATATACAAGCGGTTGTTAGTACCAACCGCTTGTAAAATTAATGTCAGAATTTTTAAAAAAGCTTTTAAAACTTTAGTTTCATTCCATAATTTTTAAAAAAGCTTTTAGCACTTCAGTTTCATTTCATAATTTTTAAAAAATGCTTTTAGCACTTTAGTTTCATTCCAAAATTTTTAAAAGATGCTTTTAGCACTTTAGTTTCATTCCAAAATTTTTAAAAAATGCTTTTAGCACTTTAGTTTCATTCCATAATTTTTAAAAAAGCTTTTAGCACTTCAATTTCATTTCAGAATTTTTAAAAAATGCTTTTAGCACTTTAGTTTCATTTCAGAATTTAAAAAAAATGCTTTTAGCACTTTAGTTTCATTCCAGAATTTTGGCACTTTACATTCATTCCAAATAAACACTTCATACAATAGAAGCCCCATGTTACATATACATAGTTCATACAGTAGTGGTACATCTTAAGTAGTAACGTACTTTGTCTTTACAAGTGTTCCTTCATTATGATTGCGACGTATGAAAGGAGTATCTATGTTTGTGTCATTGATGAGGCTTATGTCGACATCCACAGCGAAAGGAGGGATCTCGTCGAACTGACTATACTCTTCCTCGTCTGTGACGTCCTCAACTCCAACAATCCTTTGTTTGCCTTGGAGAACCACGTGTCGCTTTGGCTTAGTACTACAATCTTTCTGCTTGTCCTTCTGCTTCTTAGGTTTGCTTGACATGTCCATTACGTAGAAGATCTGCCTCACATCGTTCGCGAGGATGAACGGTTCGCGCCTATAGCCGACTTGCGTGAGGTCCACGATTGTCATACCGTATTTGTCAACCTTCACGTCGCTTGAAGTCAGTTTGACCCATTGGCACTTAAATAGAGGGACCTTCAAAGATCCATAGTCAAGCTCCTATATCTCTTCTATGAAACCATAATATGTATCCACCTTGCCTTTGTTGTCTTCGGCGTCTATACGGACACCGCTATTCTGATTGGTGCTCTTGTTATTCTGGGATCTGGTGTAGAATATGTAACCATTTATCTCGTACCCCTTGAATGTCATGATTTCACTAGATGGTCCCCGAGCCAAGCGTTACAAGCTGCTCATTGTCGACCCTTTCAAAAGGATGTACTTTTGTAACCAAGTGCCGAAAAGAATCCATGTGCTTCAGTTGTTATCCAATCCTCGACCTCCCAGAAATCGCGGCGAGAATACTCTTGTGCTCAAGGACATACGGGCCACTACAGTTGATTGTTTCAAAACCGTGAAATATGCTTGCTTAAATGTAAGAAGATCATTGCATGCAATTGCTTTCCTTCCTAGTGTCTCTTTTCCTCGTAGCCTCCCCTCATGGCGTGATATAGAGACGCCGATCGGGTTTAGATCATTAATGTAATTCACACAAAACTCAATCACCTCCTCTATCCCATAACCCTCGGCAATGCATCCTTCCAGATGAGAACGGTTACGGACATACTTCTTTAGCACACTCATGTACCTCTCGAAAGGGAACATGTTGTGTAGATACACGGGTCCGAGAATACCTATCTCTTTGACAAGGTGAACAGTGAGATGAACCATAATATCAAAGAATGCAGGAGAAAAGATCATCTCAAGACTAACCACACTTTGTACCACGTCATCCTGCAGCTTACTTAGTTTATCTGGGTCGACCTTCTGTGAAACCGCATTGGAAAAAGAACACAGCTTTGTGATTGTCCCCCGTACCCACTCGGGCAGTATGACTCTCACAGCCACTGGGAGCAATTGTGTCATTAACACAAGACAGTCATGGGATTTCGTGTGTACGATTTTATTCTCTTTCGTGTTTATGAGTCTCTTTACATTCGAGGAGTATCTGGAAGGACCTTCACACTGCTCAGAACTCTATCATGCTTTTTTCTCTTCTTTGCTTAGAGTGTAGCTCATGAGGATGTAGGTAATGTTGTCCTTTCCCTCTTTTTTCGGGATGTAGGTCGTTCCTCGCCCAAGAGTTTAAGGTCCTTCCGAGCTTGCGGTGTATCTTTCGATTTTCCGTACATATCTATGTAGCCTAGCGTGTTCAAGCGAGACATTCTTCGTGATGTGCATGAAGTCAAGTGAGTGACGAACCTCCATGACTTCCCAATAAGGCAAGTCCCAAAATATTGACTTTTTCTTCCACATGGGTGCGTGACCATCCTCATTCTGCACATGTTTGCTTCTAGGACCCTTTCCAAATACTACTTTCAAATCCTTTACCATAGCAAACACACGTGGCCCACTACGATGCTAAGGCCTTGCACGAAGGTCTGGTTGCTCGTCAAATTTCCTGCCTTTCTTCCGCAACGGGTGACTCGTAAGAAGAAACCTACGGTGACCCATGTACACAACCTTCCGAGAGTTTTTCAGGTACATGCCGTCCATTTCATCTAAGTACTGGATGCAGGCTCTATCTTTTGATAGTTAGGCCGGACAGGTTACCGAGAGCAGGCTAGTCGTTGATTGTTACAAATAACAATGCACGTAGGGTGAAATACTCCCTTTTGTACTCATCCCATACCCTTGCACCATCGTCCCTAACGTCACAAGATCTTCAACCAATGGTTTGGTGTAGACATCGATGTCATTTCCAGGTTGCTTGGGGCCTTGGATCAACAACGGCATCATGATGTACTTTCGCTTCATGCCTGACCATGGAGGAATGTTATAGATACATAGTGTAACAGGCTAGGTGCTATGATCGCTGCTCAATTCTCCGAAAGGATTCATCCCATCGGTACTCAACCCAAACCTTATGTTTCTCACCTCATCTGTGAAGTCCGCACGTCCGGCCGACTTTCCTCCACTATGAGCCATCCGCAGGTGTCTAAGCATCCTCGCCCTTACGCTCTTCTTTGTGCCAACGCATCATCCGGCATGCGCTTTGTTAGCAAACATACGCTTCAATCGGGGATCACAGAGAAATACCACAACACTTTAGCGGAAGTCTCTTCTTCTTACGCCCCCATCTATTTCACGGATCTTCACGCTTCACCTTATACCGTGATTCTTTGCACACCGGACAAACATCCAAATCGGCATACTCATTACGATACAGATACAATCATTAGGACATGCGTGTATCTTACGTACTTCCAATCCCAAAGGATGCAGACGACTTGCTTGGCTTCATATGTAGATTCAGGCGAGTGTTATCTTCTGGAAGCAACTTCTTTACGAGTGATAACAACTCATCGAATCCCTTATCTGACACACCATTTGTAGCCTTCCATTGCATGAGTTCCAGTGTTGTATGCAGCTTTTTGTGGCCCTACCCACAGTTTGGATACAAAGGAGTTCTGTGGTCCTCTAACATGCGCTGGAACTTCTCGAACTGTCTTTCATCCGTAGTCTCCTCTCCGTCACACAAAGATTTGGTCTAGCTCATCATCACCAAAGTCACCAAGTGTTTCTTCCACGGAACAAGCGTGCCGTCAGTCCGGATATCGTTGAATCCATCTTCCTCTTCCTCGCCTTCTTCATCGCCTTCCTGGCTAATCGCCTCAACTTCGCCATGGTTGGTCCAATAGGTATAGTTTGGCATGAAACCTCTCATGATCAAGTGATTCATAACTTGCCATCGCTGGGAGTGCTCCTTCTCGTTCTTGCAATCTACACACGGACAACATATGAAGCTGCTTGGAGGCAAGAATGCAATGGCCGCATCGAGAAAAGCCTGCACGCCATCAATGAACTCTCTCGAGCGACGGTCCGCATTGTACATCCATTGCCGATTCATCTACACCAAGTTATAATTTCATTAAAAATTATAACAAATTTAGATATAAAATTATAACGTAACTTATAGTTACATTTAAAAATCTAAAGCTCACAGCCACTTAAACCCAACAAAAAAAGCTCCACCTACACCGTCATCCAATTAAAGACCTACCTTTCTAATTATTTTGTATCCCTTCCTACCTTTGTAATTATTTTTTATCCTTCTACATGTTTTTCTATTTTATTTCATACACCAATAATTACTTCCTTGCAATATTGTGATATTTAAGATTCTAAAGCTAACAACCACCACTACTACAGCGAGGCTTATATCAGACGCACGATCACAGACGGTTTTGAAAAACCATCTGTGATACAGAACATCACAGATGGTTATGTACTCAAACCGTCAGTGTAGATATCACAGACAGTTTTATATTACAGCCGTCGGTGATGTAAGAAATATCATAGACGGTTTCTAAATGTAACCGTATGTGATGGCTACAGTACTCATTACAGACGGTTTCTAAGTAAAACCGTCTGTGAAATCACAGACGGTTATATAACACAACCTGTTATATTTAGAAACCGTCTGTGATATTTCTTACATCACCGACGGTTGTAATATAAAACCGTCTGTGATATCTCACGTATAAACAGAGACTCCAGCCACTTCGTTTATAGGGTTTCAGTTTCTATCCTGAGACTGGCAGCTGTGGAAGTGAGGTGATTTTGTGAAAGAAGGCCATTGATTTTGAAGGGTGGTATTAGATTCATTTGATTTTGGTGATCTAAGGTTAGTAATGAGTTCTAATTACATGCATCCAATTCAATATCTAGGTTGGTTAGGAGAGAATTAATTTAAAGATTGTTTGATTAGATCTAGCTTATAGCTGGATCCATATGTTGTTTGTGATATTTGGTTAGTAATGCGTTTTAATTGCATTATATTCAACATCTAGCTTGATAAGGAAGGAATTTGATGATTTTTTTTAGATCTAGCTTGTAGAACCATATGTTGGTTGTTTGATCTAAGGTTAGCTAGTAATGGTTCTATTTGCATAATATTATATTCTATCATGATGTAGCTAGCTAGCTTGGTAAGGATAGAATTTAAAGATTGTTTAGATCTAGCTTATAGATCAATTCAAGTCTTTTGGTGATCTAAGATTAGTAATGGGTTCTAATTTTATTATTATATTGAAGATTAATTTGAATTGTGTTAATTATTTCTTTGTGATGTAATTAAGGTATGTAATTGCATAATTAGTTTAAGAATGTGTGCATACGCACTACACTTGGTGCACTTAATATTTAACACTAAGTGTTACATGTGTAGCGTAGATGGATCGAAGCTGGATGTACGCTGAGAACCGTACGAGTGTTGAGTACCTTAATGGCGTCTTCACTTTTAAAAGAGCTGCAAAGGAGGATATGTTTAATAAGGGGGTGCAATTCATGTCATGTCCGTGCATTGATTGCGAAAATCTGAAGAGGTTTCGAAACTCAACGCAGATCGAAGCACACTTGATTCGGAGGGTTTTCAGAAGGGGCTATACATGTTGGACCAGTCATGGCGAAGAGCATAATATATGTGAAGCGACAAGTAGTGTTAATATCGCCGCGAAGTCAATGATATGTCGGATAATCATATCGATTGAAGCCCGATGAGGACGAGTTGCGAGGATGACAATTTGATCTGATGTCGCGTGATGCGTATGAAACCTTGATGACAGGGAATATGGAAAGTTCCAGGGCTTGATGGAGGACTTGGAGAAACCTTTGTTCGCAGGGTGTAAGTTGAAATACACAAGTGTCGGTGTTTCGTATAACCGGCAAGTAAATTTATAAGTATAGGGGTCGCGTGCTCCCTCTCCTTGAATGGTTAGACTACGGGAGTCCAAGATGTATACTGGTTCGGGCTGAATGTCCCTACGTCCAGTTCGTGGTGGTGGTTCTTATTGCTCGAGATGCAGTGGACTACATGGGATTACAAGCGAGGGCTAAGGACAGGCCCTTAGCGCTCGTCCGAGTGAGGGAGTTCGAGGGTGTTCGTCTGTGTGCTCGACCGATCCGGTCCGACCGAATCAACGGTGAATGTGATCTGAGTGCGGATATCGGTTGCCAATATGAGTTAGAATGCCCCTCCCTGAGGGCCCTGCCCCCCTTATATAGGCGGAGGGGGCAGGTTACACGGGAGTTTGGAGAAAAAAGGTAGGGGTATGCTACGCCCGGGAGTCCCGCTCTTTGGTCTCGATGACTGATAGGTTCCTGTTTATCTCATACTGGGTTGGTATACACAGCGGACAACGCCTGCTGGGAAGGTGCGACTGCTCTCTGTCACTTTGTCGCAAAGGTGGCGTGAGGGACGGTGCTTGACTCTGGCGGCCCCTTGACCGCCTTGGGAAGGAGCCACCCACCTCGACATGGCCGTCGTGTCCGCGGGGCAGGTGACCAGCTTGTCGTCGACTGTCGACGTGGCGGAGGTCGTGGAGTTGAAGCTCGCTGGGGCCCCGGTCTGAGGCCAGGTCGGAGCCTGCGGAGGTGTCGGGCCCGGGTCCAGGTCGGGGCCTACGGGGGCATCGGACCTGGGTCTGGGTCGGAGCCGACTGGGGCACCTGACCCGAGGCCAGGACGGAAGTCTCCCGGTGGGCTTGACCGAGGCCGAGGTCCCTTCGTGACCTAATGGGGCCTTTGACCAGACCGTGGCCTAGAGTGGTCCATTAGGTGTTCCGCCCGATATTCGGTGATAACCCCATCTGTGAGAGACGGAGACTTTGGTAATACCCTCTCCAGCGCTCTGTGTTGCTGCCAGTCTTGCTGCCACGTCCGTATGACTGAGAGAAAGGTGATCTTGAAATAGATGTATACTTTGCTGTGGGGTATTCTCGGTATAAGTATTCGTCAGTAGCCCCCGGGGCCGTCCTGGAACGCGTGCGTTCCCGGATGGGCCCATCGTCTTCGGAGGCGCGGTCTCTTCGCATGCATGGCGACGCTTCGGCCTCTCTCATGGCTTCTTCCAAGAATGGAACCCTAGTGTCCGGCTTTGGGGATGGCGACCCGCCAACGCCCACGGACGAGGGGGCCGTCTTCGCGGTGCTTTGGGGTGGCCCCCTTGGTTGGCCAAGCCCGACCGACTTGGTCAGCCGGTCTTGACCGGGTGCGCGCGAGTGCACCCGATGGGTGTAGCCCCCGAGCCCCTAGGTGGGTCGGAGAGCTGGTCGGGGGGTTACTTTGATCGACAAGAATCCGACCGGGTGAGTTGAATGGACTCAGTTGGCCCCGAGCCCCCGGGTAGATCGGAAGGCTGCTTTTAGCTGGCAGAGCCCGACCAACCTGGTTGACCGGTTTGGACCGGGTGCGCGCGAGTGCACCCGGTGGGTGTAGCCCCAGAGCGGGTCGGAGAGCCGGTCGGGGTTACCCTCATTGGCCGAGCCCGACCGACTTGGTCGGAGGGGCCTGACCCGACATCGCCTCAATCGGTGCTGTAACAGCCCAATTTTCATCAATCCGGTAAACAAGGCTTGTCATGCTAACGTCTTCCGTAATGTCATTACATCCTCGTTTAATTATAATCATACAAGTGTTAGGACCTTCATCTTGCATGAAGAGGGAGTAACAAAACCCTAACAAATCATTTTCCAAAACTGCACACATGTTATTTTACCTTAGTCAATGACGTGTGGGCCATGTTCACAAGAGAGAGGAGAGTAGACTGCACATATCTACTATAACACTTCTTACTTCACCTACCTCTACCCACTTACCTAACCAATCAATGACATATGGGACCTACCTTGCATAGGAACTTGTGAGCTGCACACCCTATCCATGACTTTTCTCACTCCAATCACTCATACCCACCCTTTTTCTCACCCTATAACATGTGGGACCTAGCCCCACATGTAACACATGAATGGGCAGCCATATATAAGGCCCTAAACATTGGTTTCTCCTCCCCTTACCTGCTCATTTGTTCATCCCAAACCAGAAAAACAGCAAGCACCTCTTCTCTAACACCTTGCCATTCTCCCCCACAAATCCACTCAAATCTTGGGTTTGAGCTTGTGCATGTTATACCCCCAAATGGATTCTTGAGGCACTAAGTTTTGGGTGAGTGGCAATCGATTTTCATTCTTCCCATGTTCTGAAATTTTGGCCATTGTAACTCATTCCTTCCTTCTCCATGGAATCCATCATCACACTTTGAATCGGGTCGTGCATGTCGCATGGAAGCTTGAGGAGGAGGGCTAGTTACTGTTGCAAGCACGAGCAAGCGAGGTCATAAATCTACAAGAGCTAGGAGGAGGTGAACCGCGAGGACCAAGCGTCGCTACTCTCTTTGTCATTCCTCTTGAAACCAACCGTCACCAAATGCAAAAGCAATCTTGTAGTGGTAATATTCTGCCCTAGTCCATCCCTTTGAAACCCTAGTCCATTCATTTGAAGTGTAGAGGACAATAGACAAATAGCCGTTTTGAAACAGAACGCTCAACCCGGATAATCCGAGGATTTCATCTGGATAGTCCGGGGTTTCAACTCAGATAGTCCGAGGATTTCATCTGGATAGTCCGGATATGCCAGAACTCACCATACCGAGGGGGTCAACCCGGACACTCCGGGGTTTAAACCCGGATACTCCGGATATAATTCAATAAAATGCCCCAATACTTGAACTTTTGACGCAAAACTCAATTAGTATTTTCATATTACCCTTAGTACTATACATCATGAGCATTTTATGCATCTTTTAATCATGTGCACCATTGGAGTTCTTGATTTGGTGTTTATGGATTTGAATTTTCTCGTTAGGTGTTGACGCTTCGGAAGGCACTCCCGAGTACAACTACGCCTTCGAAGTCAAGAACGAGCAGCAAGGCACTACTTTACTCCTTGACCATGATTGCTCCTATTATTTGCAATTGATATTGTTGGAATTATTTTATCAACTGCATGCTTACTTTCAATTACAATTATGATTGGGTAGAATTCTTAGCTATTACCACATTGTGATATTATCCCCTTATCATGTTCTTTCCATGTTCCATTGTCACCCTAGGTGGTTGGTTTATTATTATTGTATATGGGTTCGTGCGAATTGCTTAGCCATGCTTAGAACATCGTTAGAAACCGCGATAGATGGACTTAGTCCATTGGTCGCAACGACTGAGAATTATTATGATGATGATGGTTTCAAGAGTTGGTTAATGAGTAGAGATATTGGTTAAGGACCCTAAGGATTGAATCATGGTGACGTCTCTTAGAGTAACTATCGTGCGAACCACACGCCGTTTATGGGACCGGCGTAACCAAGTACTTGTGTATGACTAGGGTGTGTAAACCATGTGCACTTGGAATTCCTTGAGCTTAGTGGAGCGTCAAGGAATGTCCGCCGGAATTCCTTGGGCTTAGTGGAGCGTCAAGGAATGTCCTCGGAGTCCCTCGAACTTTGTTGAGTTGGGGATGTCCAACAACGGGTGTACTCCTTGATCCACACACACCGAGCACTGGGCACGCGGGATCAAGGGTCACAGTCATCCGGATGGTTTGGATACACTACCATGCATACTAGAAAATGGTTTGTCACGTTCACCTCGGCCGGCACATCTAAGGAAATGTGTTGATAGCTTGGCTTACGAGTGTGACGTGTCGTGTGGGTAAAGTCGTACCTCTGCAGAGCTTAAACTATTCGAATAGCCACGTCCATGGTTAAGGACGATCGCTTGAATTGTCAGTCACTGGGCGAGTATTAAGGACTTGGTAAGAATGGGATGAGAGTGGGAAAAGAGACACAAGTATTGGAGTACTTGTGGGGGATATATCCAGTGCAATCAGGACTTTGGTGCAATCACCGTGCAATCCAACTAAGAAAAGTTTCAAAAAAATTCTGAAAACAATCGTGAATGTACATCTCATCTTACCCCATCTACATATAAAATTTCATAATCAAATTCGTCATATGATTGAAGTTACAAAAAAAACAAATCTAGGGTGCATTTGAACTATTCAAGTTTGTCAGAAATTTGTCTTTTTTATTACTCTTAACATAAGACGAATTTGATCATGAAATTTTATATGTAGATGGAGTAAGATGAGATGTACATCCACGATTTTTTTCAGAATTTTTTGAAACTGTTCTTAGTTGGATTGCACGGTGATTGCACCAAAGTCCTAATTGCACTGGATATGTCCCCGTACTTGTGTATGTAATCGAACATGAGCGATGGAACTCATGGTTCGGAGAATGCTTGAAGACATGATATGAATGTGATTATGATGATGTTATATTATGTATTAGATCTTGCAAATGTTTACGAAATGCAATTCTTTTCAATCTATACATATTTCTGATTTACCCCAAATATTGCTTTATCTTTGAAATTGCCATTTTCCTTCCTTTGATGTAGCAACCACATGTAGCTAGAAATCAGCATGCAATGTATATTATTGTGCGAGTACACTCTTTGTACTCAATCGGATTGTCCACTTGCTGCAGGTGAGGATGAGGCACTGCCTAGGGACTTTTACCGGGCAGATTTCGACAATTCTAACGTTTAGTCGCCGTTCTTGCCCTAGTTGGTTGCCTGAGGGTTTGGGGGCTTGCCATGCTAGCCCTTTTGTTGTTTATCTTATGAATTCCGCTGCTACTTGGTGTAATAACTCTAAATATGTCGTTATGGACAGTAGTCCAACTTTTGGAATGTAATAACGTTTATGCTTCATAATTGTGTATGTGTTGTGATGTCAACTGTTGGATGAGAATGCTCATGTTGGCGAACTATCCTGGGACCAACACGGGTATAATCGTGGAACGCCCGAGGTTCCCTTGATTCACTTGATATGTACAGCGCAATTGGGTGAATCGGTGGAGTTCGAGGACGGTTCCCCACGAGCTTGGTATCGAGCCATCCGACCAGAGGTTAGAATGGCCATGCTACGACTAGTTAGTGGATGCTTTGAGTCAAAAACTATTTTAATATCAAATAATTTCAGAACTGATAACATTGTGCAATTCCTTTATTTCTTACCCCCTCTTAGTTCTATATCTCACCCTTATGTTCATTTGATTGTGCAAACTAGTTTCTAACTCCTCTTATCCTTTTTAACGTGACAGATGAGTTTTGAGCCATTGGTTTTAGTCACCCGCGCTGAAGATGTGGAGGGCTATCCTTCCCTCCTGAGGGATATGCTGTGGAGAGCTAATTTCACTTATGCACCGGAGTATGCGGTTTATGGTCGTGCCATAGGACTCAGATTGAAGACATACACTGCCACGGTTCACATCATCGCTAGGATGGTGACGGGGAGCATCCCCTATCACTTCTGAGCGAGGGGGACGTCCGTAGGAATGGCTATCCAAGAGGTGGCGTATGTTGCCATGTGCCATCTCTATCATGACTTGTGGGATCTGACTTTACCTCCGTATCAATATTTCCCGCAACGAGGATAGACGGACGAGGTCAACAGTGTTGCTGAAATTGAGATGGGAGAAGATCCTTCTATTCGACAATTGACGGGCTTGGTCCGTGCCTTGGACCGGGCTAATCGTAGCTTGTGGACCAGAGCTTTGGACGTAGTGCCGTAGATGAACGCCCCGACGACATCGGCGTCGCAGATGTCGGGGAGCTCATTGCATTGTTGGGAGAAACGCCGGATATAGTCCCGGAGAGACTCCCCATTCTTTGCTTGCCCTTTAGGTCCAGGAGTTCCTGTAAGTGCCAGGAAGTTCGAAGGCCGACGGAAGTTCTTCAGGTCGGTCCAGCTCCTAATGACGTTCGCGGGCAAGTACTCGAGCTAGGCCTGAGCCGAGTCCGCGAGGTAGATGGGGAGGTACTGGATGATAAAAAGATCATCTGTAGCTCCCCCCGTTCGGCATGCGAGCCAGTAGTCTTCCAACCAAACGCTGGGGTTTGTTGCCCCAGTGTATTTGGCGATGTTGACGGGTGCCCAGAACCGGTAGGGAAATCTGCGTTGCGATCTCGGCCGAATGCCCGAGGCCCAGGGCCGTCAGGGCTTGGGCCGCGGTCGTGGCGTCGGCTGCTATCGACGGCCCGTGATCGGGCCGCCTCGTCCATCACCCTCCTCCGTGCCTCGAGGGTGTCGCGGACGTCGCGACTGTCACCCAGGCGCCGGCGTACCGGAGTACGCGAGGCCTGGGGCCGCTCAAGGAGTGGTGCCGCTTTGTCGACTACTCGGCTGGTCCATGGTGGACGGCTCAGGTGGCTTGAGGAAGCCCCCGAGTGATGGGAGCCGGAGGCTTGCAGGTGCTGCACAACAGCACGCTCCACCAGCCCCCGGAGGTTCCGGTACATGGCACTGGCCTCCGGGGCTTCTGGCTCGGGAATGCCATGGAGGAGCACCGCTGCTGCAGCGACATTCTGGCTGGCGTGGGGGAAGAACGGGAGGCCGTCCGACCCTCGGCCGATTAGTGCTGGACTGGCGCACGCTGCAGCGGGCGCCAGCACGATGTGGGGGCTTGGTGGCGCTTGCCTGTGTTGGCTAGAGTTTATCTATTGGGCCTTTTGAGCCTCCACTGCTCAGGCGCCGCTTGAAGCTTCAGCCCTTGGCGAGCTCGAGGCTCTCCTTACTCTCAGCCAAGACCGGGCGGTGGTTCCGGACATACGGGTTGTGGTCGGTTCAGCCACACCGCCATGTTGCACTCAGGGAGTACAACTTGTCAAGCGTGCTCGTTTGAGCTGGAGCCTTCGCCGAGGAGACCTCTAGCGATTCAGGATGAGGCTGGTGCATAGCCAGCCATCGCCACGAGCCGTGAGCCCGCGGGGGGCGGGGCCTCTGCCCACTTGGGCTCAGGTGCGCCGCCCGCGCAAGGCGGCTGCGACGAGCCCGGTGTCGAGATCCGGCGAGCAAGAGCCGAGGGCGTCGGCGAGGAGTCAAGCCATGGGTTGCCGAGGGGCGGCGGGGACGAGCACGAGCTCTCCCATCGGAGTGGCGACGAAGTCGAGGGAGCTGAAGCGGATCCAGCCCCCCGACGCAAACGCGCCGTCGTGGGTGAAGAAAGCCATCAAGGAGGTGACCGGGAGTCCGAAGACGAAGATGATGATGCGCGAAGGCCCCTACTGGCGTGCCAACTATCGGTGTTTCGTATAACCGGTAAGTAAATTTGTAAGTATAGGGGTCGCGTGCTCCCTCTCCTTGAATGGTTAGACTATGGGAGTCCAAGATGTATACTGGTTCAGGCTGAATGTCCCTACGTCCAGTTCGTGGTGGTGGTTCTTATTACTCGGGATGCAGTGGACTACAAGGGATTACAAGCGAGGGCTAAGGACAGGCCCATAGCGCTCGTCCGAGTGAGGGAGTTCGGGGTGTTAAATGCTCAGGTGCTCGTCGATCGATCCCGATCAATCAATGCTAATGTGATTCGAGTGCGGATATCGGTTGCCAATATGAGTTAGAATGCCCCTTCCTGAGGGCCCTGCCCCCCCTTATATAGGCGGAGGGGGCAGGTTACACGAGAGTTTGGAGAAAAAAGGTAGGGGTATGCTACGCCCGGGAGTCCCGCTCTTTGGTCTCGATGACTGACAGGTTCCTGTTTATCCCATGCTAGGTTGGTAGACACAGTGGACAGCGCTCCGTTGGGAAGGTGCGCACCTGCTCTCTATCCGCCTGTTAGGCAGTGACGGCGTGAGGGGACGGGTGCTTGACTCTGGCGGCCCCCTGACCGCATTGGGAAGGAGCCACCCGCCTCGACATGGCCGTCGTGTCTGCGGGGCAGGTGACCAGCTTGTCGTCGACTGTCGACGTGGCGGAGGTCGCGGAGTTGAAGCTCACTGGGGCCTCGGTCTGAGGCCAGGTCGGAGCCTGCGGAGGCGTCGTGCCCGGGTCCAGGTCGGGGCCTGCGGGGGCGTCGCACCTGGGTCTGGGTCGAAGCCGGCTAGGGCACCTGACCCGAGGCCAGGACGGAAGTCTCCCGGTGGGCTTGACCGACGCCGAGGTCCCTTCGTGACCTGATGGGGCCTTTGACCAGACCGTGGCCTAGAGTGGTCCATTCGGTGTTCCACCCGATATTCGGTGATAACCCCATCTGTGAGGGACGGAGACTTTGGTAATACCCTCTCCAGCGCTCTGCGTTGCTGCCAGTCTTGCTGCCACGTCCGTATGACTGAGAGAAAGGTGATCTTGAAATAGATGTATACTTTGCTGTTGGGTATTCTCGGTATAAGTATTCGTCAACAAGGTTATCATCCGTGCTTGAACTACTCAAATTGAAGGCAAGCAACGGTTGGTCCGACAAGAGTTTCACAGCGCTGTTACGTCTATTGGCAGACATGCTTCCAGAGGGAAACGAGTTGCCGACAACCACCTACAAAGCCAAGAAGGTTCTTTGTCCCTTGGGAATGGAAGTAGAAAGAATACATGCACGCCCAAACGATCAGATCTGTACTAGTAAAGAGTACACAAACTTGCATATATGTCCGTGTGCAACGCTTCCCGGTACAAGCGTAAGAGTCATTCAGATGATGATGGCGAGAGCACTGAGGTGAAAAAAGGACCTCTTGCTAAGGTGGCATGGTATTTGCCTATAATTCCCCGTTTGAAGCATTTGTTTGCGAACCCAAAGAAGGTAAAACTGTTGCATTGGCACTTTGTGGAGCGTAAGAATGATGGAATGCTAAGGCACCCTGCTGATTCCATCCAGTGGAGAAACATCGATAGGAGCTTTCAAGAATTCGGTGCGGATCCGAGAAATATAAGGTTTGGATTGAGTACGATGGAATGAATCCTTTTCGGTAACATGAGCAAATTCAAGATAGCACTTGGGTAAATCTCAGATCTACAACCTTCCTCCTTGGTTGTGTATGAAGCGGAAGTACATTTTGTTGTCTGTGCTTATCCAAGGACCGAAACAACCTGGGAACGATATTGATGTGTACCTAGTTCTGTTGGTGGAAGATCTAAAAACACTGTGGGTTACAAACGAGAGAACTTTACTTTGCACTGCTTGTTGTTCTGCACCATAAATGATTACCCTGCCCTTGCTAACCTGTCAGGCCAGAGTATAAAAGGAACCAAAGCCTGCACTCACTGCTTAGATGATACCGAGAGTTTATGGTTGAATCACTCCCGCAAAACCGTGTACATGTGTCACTGTAGGTTCCTTTGGAGGAATCACCCATATCGCAAGATGAAGCAACTTTTCGACAGAAGGAACGAAAATGGTTCAGCTCCAAGGCGTTTGAGTAGGAGAGATGTTCATGATATTGTTAAGGATTTGGATGTTGCGTATGGAAAGGACGTAAATCAAGTACCGTGAAAAGAGCATGTGGAAGAAGAGATCAATATTCGGGACCTACCTTCTTTGGGAGCACCTAGAAGTTCCCCATTTGCATCGATTCATGCACGTAGAGAAGATTGTCTGTGACAGCGTGATTGGTCTCTTACTCAACATTAAGGGTAAAACAAAGGATGGTATCAACTCACGGCTTGACTTGGTCGATATGGGCATAAGACCTGAGTTAGCACCGAAAGAAACCGATAAAGGCCGACGCATTTGGAACCGCTTGTTATACTCTGTCAAAGGTCGAAGAACTGAACTATGCGCTTCTTGCATGGTGTGAAAGTTCGTCCGGTTACTCCTCCAACATGAAGAGACTTGTTTCGTTGGAAGATTTGAAATTAACCGGTATGAAGTCTCATGATTGTCATGTGCTGATGACACAGATGCTCCCTGTCACAATTAGAAGTATTTTGCCGGTCAAGGTCCGAGAGACAATCACTAGGCTGTGTTATTTCTTTAACACAATCGCTAAGAAGGTCATCGATCCCGAAGGACTAGATGCTCCGCAAGCTGAGGTGGTGATGACTCTATGTAATCTTAAGATGTATTTCCCTCCATCATTTTTCGATATCACGGTCCATCTCATTGTTCACCTTGTGACAGAGATAAAGATATGTGGGCCAGTGTTCCTACGTAGCATGTACCCGTTCGAGAGGTACATGGGAATTCTCAAGTCTTACGTCGGAATCGATCTCGCCCGAGGGTAGCATTGTCGAAGGTTATGCAATGAAGAGGCCATCGAGTTCTCAAGGTCGATTACATGGCCTAGGTCGAACCGATAGGTGTGCCTCGATCTCTCCATGAGGAGGCTCCAGGTATCGGGACCATCGGAAGGAAAGCAATCACGCTGATTGGCTATGTATGTTCGAGCCCATTTCACGGTTTTGCAACACATGGTCAGTAGTGTTCGCCTATATCGTCAAGCACAAGCAATGGCTAAGGCAAGTGAATCCAAAGACGGTAGGAGTCTTGGATCACGAGATAGCATAACCTTGATTCAACAAATGGTTGAAGGAGCGACCTATCCTTTGGAGCTCGCCGATGACACTGCCGACATGGTTGGCAAAAGGACCAACTTTTACAGTTGTCACATGGAAAGGATATGACTTTGGGTACACATTTTACATGAGAGATCAGGATATGAAGAGCACAAACTAGAACAATGGTGCCCACATAGATGCATTCAATAATACCGCTGGGTTGACGAGGAGCTCCTACTATGGGTTCATAGAGGAGAGATGGGAGCTTGACTACGTACTTTTCAAGATTCCCCTATTTCGGTGCCGTTGGGTCCACCTCCAGCACGTGAAGGTTGACAAGAACGGCATCACTACTGTGGACCTCGAACGTGTCAGATACCAAGATGAACCATTCGTACTCGCTAACCAAGTTGTTCAAGTCTTCTATGTAACCGACTCGTCCAACAAGAAGCGCCACGTAGTTCTTCAGGGAAAAAGGAGAATTGTCGGAGTTGATAATGTAGTAGATGAGGAAGAGTACAATCAATTTGATGAGTTACCACCTATCGGAAATGACATCCTGGTCCCAGAAGAACAACATGAGGAAGCAAGCTACACACGCGTCGATCATCATGAAAGGCTAATTTTCATACAAAAGAATAAGCATGTGGTGGAGTAGTTATGAGAAGGGTGCATTGTCATCATGTTTACTAATTTTCATGTATAATAATATTACATTAACGCTATTGTAAGGATGATATGACCCATCATGCTTTGTACATATGATTGTGATGATCTTTGTAAGTAGCTTGTGAAGCATCTGAATTATGTATATAGGATTTGTGATGATCTTTGTAAGTAGCTTGTGAAGCATCTGAATTATGTATAAAGGATTGTGATGATCTTTGTAAGTAGCTTGTGAAGCATCTGAATTATGTTAGTGAAAAGTATATATCACAGACGGTTCTATAACAAAACAGTCTGTGATGTTAATTATCACAGACGGTTCTCTTTTAGAACCGTCTGTGATAACTAAACATCACAGACAGTTCTCTTTTAGAACCGTCTGTGATAACTAAATATCACTGCATCGTTATCTTTTAGAACCGCTCGTGATATAAACATCCTGCAGCAGTTCGCTTAGAACCGCTCGTGATATAATCTCCTATATATCTCCCCACGCAGCACCTTTTTGATAGCGCGCCAAACCCTAACCCTCTGTGACATTTTGTCTCCCGCGGCGGACTCCCCCTCGGCGTAAGTGCTTCCACGGTGGCCTCCTCCTCTCGGCGTCCTCCCTCTCGGCGTCCTCCCCAGCATCGACCTCCCCCTCGGTGTCCTCCCCGGCATCGACGTCCTCCCCCTCAGTGTCCTCCCCCGCAGTGACGTGCTCCCCATCGTTGTCCTCCCCCGCAGCGACGTGCTCCCCCTCGGCGTCCTCCCCCTCGGTGACCTCCCCCACGGCCGTTGACCTCCCCTGCAGCGACGCGCTCCCCATCATCGTGCCTGACCTCTCTTACGAGCAGCAATCGGTCTTTGTTATGTTGTAAGTGTCTTCGCGATCTTTCTTTCTTTCTGTTGGCTATGGGTGATTGGTACACTGCTCTATGATGATTTTGGGTTATATATGATCAGAATAATTATTTTGTGATTTGGGCCTTGAAATTTTAGAACTACATGCTAGAAAGTGTTGTTTCAATTTGTCAGGACCACAAATGAATCCGAAAAACAAACGGCAAGATCAAACCCAAGTTCAGTTAAAACCAGAAACAAGGATCAGGAAGAACAGAGGAAATAGCTAATAGAGATGATACGCTAACAAAACTAGGAGTAATCTAGATAGGAAATATCCATTCTGTTCCATTCTCTCCACACTTCAGAGTTCATATTCGGTACATTGTTTTACTGGAGTAAAAGAAAATAGTAAACCATAACAGACTCAGTAAATAAAGACTGCAGTTCAACTACTTAAAGCTACTTTTGTCGGATATTACGACTGTGCCTCGCTAACAACTCTCTGAGTTCGGTCTCCTCCTCGCAGCGCTCCTGACACAATTACTGCTTGATAACCTGATCATATTTATCTATTGGCCTGGACTTTATCAGTGGATTCAGTGATTGTTTATCTCATGTCTGTTTGTGTATCTAGTTTCTGATTCTAGACATTTTAATAATAAATTGCTAAAACAACTCTTTATAGTGCATGCTAAGGTGGTAAGGGTTCAAGGCCCCATTCACTAAATAATTTGTTAGCCCATTTATGATTGTGGCGAAGATTCTTATCTTCATCCAAACCCAACAAACTGAGAGCGATCACACTTAATTAACACCATATTGCCAAGAAAGACATGATTCTATATGTGAATGATATTATATTGCTTTTATGTTGTTTAGAAATATGTATTCTTCTCGCTTGTCTGTGTGGATGTCCTAGTTTTAGGGAGGTGTCTTGCGAAATTTTTATTAAGTTGGCAACCTCCTAGTTCGCTTGTTTTGCTAAAATTCTCCAGTGTTTTGTAATTATTTTGCTTGAGGGTGTAACATTCAGGGCACGTGGGATACCGGTGTGTTAATTTGAAGTATTTGATTGTTAGCTAGTTCTTTTAAAAGGCTAATAAAAAGCCATGGTATCCACAAACTTATTCACTCTAATTTGATTTTATTTGTTCGTCGCTTTTAGTTCGCCTGAAACTATTTTAACTTACAAAGAAGATGTCGTCCTCTAATCCATTGTCTGAAGGAAAC
The DNA here is from genome assembly GCA_036346375.1 of Guadua angustifolia. Taxonomy (NCBI): domain Eukaryota; kingdom Viridiplantae; phylum Streptophyta; class Magnoliopsida; order Poales; family Poaceae; genus Guadua; species Guadua angustifolia. The sequence continues at coordinate 4,851,298 of CM070516.1, forward strand.
GATGTACCCACAAAAGGAAAATCGACCCGCGTTGCAAGAGGACTAAACAAAAGTGTAACATCCCCGTTTTCAGCCTGTTGTTAAAAATTTAATTTAAATTATTTAATTTAAAGATTTAGAGTTTATTTGGTTTGAATATCTATCCTGGCATCCTTTCCGCCCAAATTCGGAATTTATTCCAAATTCATCTGTTAATTCTAAATTCGCTTCAAATCAAATTAAATTTAAAATTCAAAATTTCAAATCAAATTCAAATCTGCCATCGCATTCATTTAATCCGAAATTCAATTCTGAATCCATTTCTAATTTTAGCCATTTTCTTTTTGGGCTGCAATCCATTTTCTTTTGAGGCTCAAATTCCAAGGCCCTCATTTTCTCTCCTCTCCATCCTCTTCCTGCGCACGAACTAGAATCGATTAGTCAAGCCAGCTCACTGGACAACCATGGCTGTCTCTCTCCCTTCCAACTTCCCAAAGCAATTCAAGCCAAATTACTTCATCAATTAATTAGGAAACTGAAGCGTTGGAACGGCAAGGGTCAGGAGAATCAAATCCATCCGATCGTTCGCCCTTTCCTCTCCCGAAACGGTCACAATCATGCTCAATCCGCGAATCATTGCTCTTCCCATAACTCGGCCGTTTCTTTGTCTCTTCGCGTGCTTGAGTACTCTATTTAATCGTCTCGACGCCCCCGACGCAGTGCTTCCTTTACTTTCTCGTTTCATCATTATTTGGACCTCCAAATCTGGGTAAGAACCTTCGACCGACGTCCGTCGTCGACGCCGGCGAACCATCTTTCATACCGGTGAGTCAAACCATGCACCAACCATGTCATATCATGTCTTTTAGTCTGAAGATCAAAAGCCCTCAATCGCATTTTGTTTTCACTGCAGTTTCGGTATTCGATTCAACGTTCGTTCATCGTCAACCATTCCACCGTTCATCACTGATTCCTTGCAATTCGGTAATTCTCAATCCGATTCTTTGCATTCTTATACTCATCCCATCATATTCTATCAATTGCACTCACTAATTTTGCAAAATCTCGTGAATTGGAGCTTTCCCCAAATTCTTGCTCTGCGTGTGCACTGTTCATCACCATGAACGACCGGCCAGAGCTCAAGTCGCCGTCGCCTGGGGCCTTCCCGGCCATCCCTAGCGCGCGCCTCCCCACCGGGCATCCTCACCGCACTCCTTCCCGCCCTCGCCGTACGCCGCCTCGCCACCGTTTGTCGCCGCCATGCGCGCCCGTCCGAGCCGGCCATGGTCGTCGTGGGTACGCCGCCTCGGCCACTCCCACCGGGTGCCGAGCCTTCCATCGATTCGAAAGTGCCGCCGGTCCCATCGCGCCCGCCGGCCGCCATTGCCTCCCCACGCCGGCGCCGAACAGCCCGCCGCCGCCGCCAGCAAGCTCCACGCCGCATCTGCCGCCGCCGCCTCGCCGTGCTTCCTCGCTTCCTCATCGTGTCGCCATTCCGTTTTGCTGTACGCCGTCGCCCGCCTTGGTCCCAGTCGCCGGCGCTAGTGAAGGCAGGAGCTTCTCTGTTCTTCAATGGTGGGCTGGAGGTTGAAGAAAGCCTGGGAGGATGACAAGCGGGTCCCACCCGTCATAGGAACAAAGGAAGTCAGAAAAATTCAGCCAAAATAAAGATTCCGAGAATATTCTTTCGTTTTTGATTTTCCAATCTATGCAAACTTCAAACATTTTTATCTTTGTCATCCGAACTCCGAATCAAGTGATTCAAATTGCTAAATTCATCTAAAATCGTTCTCTATCTGCCAGTATTTTTATTATAATTTTTAGATTTTATTTATTTTCCATTATTTTATTTGTTGTCTCGTTTTGCGCGTAGCCGAAGATTCCGCCGTTGCCGTTGTCAATTCCGAAGAGCTTCAGTGCGTCGACGACCTTGCGACCAGAGGAGGCAAGTCTCCTTGATGCACTTTGATCCTATGTTTTAAAAGTCTTTCTATGATTTTATCAAATGCATGGCTAATTTGAGTAAAAATTGATATTTAAATGATTAGGTTGTTTAGTTAATCCAATTTGTTGATAACTCCTTGCTGATTGTTGTTCATACCTTTGTAACCTTAGATTATTCCTTGTTATCATTTATATCATGATTACCCTTGATTAGAACGGTAGATCAATGCTTAGGTGCAAATTGATTAAAAATGCCTATTGGGAAAAATGAGTTAAAAATTGTTATGAAAGCATATTTATAAAATGGTAAGAATGTATTTGCTACTGTATTTGCAAAATAAAATGAAAGTGAAAAATGATTTTGACTTGAGCGGATCGGTCCGATGGGCGGGTGCGGATGGAGCACTGACTTTTGCTTTGCGCAAGTGCCGCTCGAGTCGATTAAGGACCGACGCTTATGATTGTCCATTCTAAGCAAAATAGTACAACCACATGTCCGAAATGGGTACGACCTGGCCGATTAATTTGTAGTAATTTAACTTAGACTCGCCGGACGGTTGGATGTGGGTGCCGGATGGAGGCAGAATGGTTTATTCCCACACGGCGCAAGAGGGGGCCTCTGACTGGGTGAATGGAACCCTTCAGCGGTGAAACCTTAGCGGGTTGAGTCAGGTTAAATTGTTACATTGTAAAAAGCCTTGTCATGATCGCTCTGCCGACACACCAAAGGAAGTGTGTTAATTGCATGGCACCAAGGGTTGATCATGTCATGTGGGTAAAGTGTACAAACTCTGCAGAGTAAATAAACTATTCGAATAGCCGTGCTCACGGTCAAGAGCGGGCAAAGAATGCTTTCATACTGGTAGACTTGGTTTTAATTTTAAAAACTGTGGATTTGGGAATTCGGGAGTGGTTAGAACTCTCGGATAGAGTTCAGAGCTGGATTGAACCTGTTTTAAAATCATGACGGATGGAGTCATTGAATGGTTTATCACAATCTTTTAAATTGTGCGGATAGAGCCTGTATACTAAGTGATGGTGGTTAGAACCATCGCTACAAATATTAATAAATTCAAAATGTTACAAATAGTTGATAAAACTGCTTTACAAAAAGTATACATGTATTGTTTAATAAAATTTGCTTTGTGCAAAATGAACCATATTAAGTCTCTCTTTGGAAAGCATGCATGTTACATAATTTCCCAGACTTGCGGAGTACGTTTGTACTCATGTGCTACAATTCAACCTCTTGAGTCTGTTTGAGGATACCATCGAGGAAGAAGAATTCTTCGCCAGGCTTCGAGGAGGCGAGCCCGAGGAGTAGGTGTGCGTTCGCCGCTTGCACGTGGCGAATGAGTTGGGCTTTTTATTTGTTGTCTTCCGTCAGGTGGTGTTGCAGCCTTCCGACTGCGGTTGCAATAAGTGATCATATGATCAAGATTACTTGATTTATTATCGTTTAATACAATGTTCGGTTATGTATATCTTTGCTTCATCGTGTGTACTAGCAACCGATCGAGGGCTGATGCACGGTTATACATAGGAGATTCCGGATGGTAAATCTGGGTCTCACAAAAGGCCACCGAACCGATATACCATTACGAGATCGATCCAAAGGATGGGACCCTACAAAGCCAAAAAGGCAAATAATGCATTTGAATATGTGCGGGATAGTCGCACGGGAACGGGTTCCGATCACGCTATCTTCCTAGAGGTTGCTGACTATTGAGACTCGCAATGCTTTGCTGACGGAAATTCTTTCATCGTTCCATATTCGAGAAGAATCCGCTCCCCTAGTGCGACGGTATGCACTGCTAGCGGCAGGAAAGGCATGGAAGAACTTCAAGCACATGCTTTTCATAGACTACATCAAGAAGGATATGGTTCCGTACTCTAAGTATGGGTTCACTGATGAGGACACGTGGCAGCGTTTTGTTGAGATGAAGACGACAGACGAATTTGTGCGTCAAAGTGAAGCAAACAAGGCCTTGCAGGCAAGGAACACTCACCCCCACAGACTCGCAGACCGCCGCGCTACGCGGGGAAGAGAGCGCAATGGGACAGGGAGGATGAGGAGGGTATCTTGCCATTTGCATCGATCATAGATCAACGTGCCAGAGACTGGCTAAGAGCGAGGTTAGCTGCCACGTCCTCCGTAACCGTCTCCTTTGTAAACCTCATGGACGAGGAAGTCTGCCAACGCCTGGTAATATATAAATCGAACTACCAATTTTACGTAATTAGTCCATGACTTCATAAGTGAGATAACTTGTCGGGATCTTGCAGGTAGCGTTGAGTACACAATCGGGCGATGGCTCTTTTTTGCCAGACAGGGAGAAAGATGCACTGTCCATGGCCTTGGGAAACAAGGAACACCCTGGTCGTACACGAGGCAAAGGGGTTTTTGTTCCATAGAAGACTGGATTCCCATACGACTCGGACAAATACCGAAATAAGAAGAGAACTAAAGCCGAGCGCGAGTCAAAGCTTATAAAGAATTTGGAGGATAAGTTGAGAGGAGAGTTGAGAGAAGAGTTGAGGGGACAACTGAGAGAAGAATTTTATGATATGATAAGAAGCCTCGAGGAAAGGCTCAACAATCAAGAAAGAAATATTGCATAAGCCCCAGAAGTATGTCCGCAAGTCAGCCTCACTGCCCATAAGAGCAGCTGTGCATCCGCCCCTAACATAGATAAACATAGCGGGAATTATCCTGTATGTGACATTAAGGTGGCCACGTGATGCAATCTCCAAGTGAGAATTAGCAATGGCACCGTTCCTCTTACGACTGCTTGGGGCATCGCATATCCATCCACTAAGGGGACCATGGTGCACGGTACCATGATAGCGCCGGGTTTCACCAAGGTCAATGTGGACGGGGTATTTGATAGTTTCAAGATTGTCGATCTACAGAAGCCGCCAAGCGACAAGATCGTAAAACTGGGGGATGCCATTGGCACATTCATCCAATTGCCTAGCAGCGACATCTCCTTGGTCGTCCCTTCTGTCATGCAACAACCGCAACGATTTGATTCGCCTATTGTATCTGATCAATTGGCTACCAAATCAGCAGTCGTAGCCCAAACTCCACTTGAAGTACATAATGTTGACTTCTTTCCTGCCCATTCCTCTCCCGTGAAGGCTTCATACAATGCAAAGAAAGGCAAGGTCAAACGGAAGAAAGAAAGGCAAGAACAAATTGACTATCCGTCTGCTGAGTTGGCTAAACAATACAAGCTAGGAGAGCCTTTAATAACGCAAGACATGCTAAATTCACTTAGTATGTCTTGCAAACAATTGCATTTGTGGTACACCCAACAAGCTGGAAAGCCAGAGTATGAACGTACAACAAGTATCACGGTTAGGTTCCAGTATAAACATCTATTCAACGAGTTAGTGGGGGGCTTCTTCACGGTCGATTTTCTGGACTTGTTCCATCTCTACAACCTCGACGCCCTCGACACCGCACTCATGAGATGCTGGACATTGTAAGTGTGTGCTATCACAGTCTACATTCGTCTAATAGTGATAAATGTCCTCCAATATATATATAATTCACCTTTGTATATATAGATACATGGTACTTGAAGCGACAAATAAGAAACAATCGTTCGGTTTCCTCGACCCACATATAGTCTCAAAGCAAACAATGGATGAAGATATAAACATGGTCGAGAAATACGTGACCACGAGCATTGCTAGCACAAAAGATAAAGAATTCATACTTATACCCCATAACCTGAGTAAGTGCTACACCACATGCTATACTTTGGTTTGTTGTGCAAACAACTCGCTTCGCTCATTATCCATTGTGATATACTGTAGGTTTCACTTTGGGTTCTAATTGTAATTGAACCGACCACAAACCGAAGTTAAGTACCTTGATTCCAAGCGTGGCGGAAACCATAACTTGGTACCTATCGCAAAATTACTTAGCGTGTAATTATGTTTCTCCGCATATAACGTATATGGTCGTGTAAGTTATTCTAGGTTTATATTGCTATTGGAATGGCTTAGGCTAACCTTTTGCAATCTCGTAGAGCGCATAAAGTGTTCAAGGATGGGACTAAACTACAACATGATTTTGCCTTTCCAAGATCCGCTATACACAATAATACTATATCAAACCTCGTAATAGTGACTCTAGAACTAACCTATTTTTTATTTGCAAGTACACCAAAGAAGGTCGTGAAATAACCTATGTGGATTTTATGTTTGCCACAACATACAAACCATTGTCAATACAAAAATAGCGAAGATTCTGACATGCTTGATCGAGAACCATTTGAGCAACATTAGAGGGAGACTTTGTTTCTTCCTCGCCAAATAAGTAATAAATAAAAAGGCACGTTCCATGCATCGCTAACTTCAGAGTTGTACAATTGTCAAATGGTATTCATTCGAAAATATGTCAAAAGCTTGCGGTTATTCTTGTTTATACGATTCATTGTATTGTCACATGATATTATCCTTAATACATATTTGCTCATCTTGAATGCAACAACTTAACAATGTCTTGCTTGTTGGAACTAGATGTTTTTCCTCTGACCTCGTGAGAACCTCCATTATTTATGTTTGTTGTTTGAAATTTTCATCTACTTAGGTATTTACGCAACAATATTTCTGAGACACGATCGATTATAGATTTTGTAATTGAATATCTACACTTCCTATATGCATTGAGGCAACAGTTTGTCCGATCGGGATAGACTTAAAATATAAACATTTGTAGCGCTTTTTCTCCTTCTTATGATAATGTTGATGGAACTCGACTAATAAATCAACCAAGACCAGACGCAAAGATGGCGAGGTGATGGCAACTATGGTCCGCTTGATCAAACTCGACACCTTTGGAGTGTGTGATTTGTTTCATGCCATTCGAAGTGGCCTTGCGCAGCGTCACCATCGTGCCACGGTGCAGAGTACCCGGACGACATGCTCTTACGCAGCGTCACCGTCATGCCATAGTGGAAGAACATGGTACTTTGAAAAAAATTGTAGATGTACTTCATAGAAAAATCAGAAGCGGTTTGAGACAAGAACCGCTTCTAGAACGCAACATTCAGAAGCGGTTCGTGTCTCAAACCGTTTCTGAAAGCCCTCTCCGGACCGTTGCCTACGAACCGATTCTGGTGCGAACATCACAACGGATTCACACCAAACCGCTTCTAATAGGCCGGTTGTGATACCCAGTTCTGTAGTAGTGCAACGATCGAGCCGCTGAGCATCCGGCCATGGCGCCATCTAAGCTGCCCAGGCCCCTATCGGACGGGGAGGAAGACACATGCATGTTGGAGTGTTGTTGCGGGCACTTCACCCATATTCTACACATTGGTAGGTCTGAATGTATGCCACTAAACAAACCAAAGAAAATTTGACAAAAAGAAGAGCAAGGTAAAACGAAATCTGTGCCAAGACGAAAGTTGTAAGCCACTTGTGACAAATTATCATGCCGCTTTGCAAATCGAACACATCTTTTTCTTTTTGAGAGGATAGAAAAGGAGAACTAGCGATCACCTAGACATGATAGATATGAAGAGGAACGGGTAGGCTATTCTAGCATAAAATCAAAAATTTTCTATCGTGTATCCAAGGAACCATTGCAGATATAGATTATGGAATTACCACTAGATGCATAGACCTACAACGGAAGTAGAGTTGATGTAGTACGTTGGTGCGGTTGTAATCATACTAGCCTCGCGTCTTCTCCAACAGCTCATCGTAATCGTTGTAGGTTACGGATCGTCCTAGCATTGAAACTTCATAGCAACGTCTCCAAGGTATCCATACATATGGGGCAGGGACACCACGAGCTGGAGTGCTAGCGCTGACTACGTGGTTTTGGACGGAGGAGGTGCGGTAATTAGGGTTTTGGGAATTTTGAATTCGTATGGTGTCTTTTAACCATAAAGCCACCACCCTTCCTTTATATAGACGCCCTATAATAGGTCTCTATATTAAAGACCCATTAGAAACTCAAAACCTATTAGAATTCGGATCATCATCCGAATTAAGTACTAACCCTATAAGCATACGTCTCTACAAGTTCACATATACTTGGATATGGCTCAAGTACTCTTACTCAACTATTAATTGGTAGCGGTCCCTAGCAGGATGTGCCGACTCCTGAGTATATATAAAAATCACATTGGACGAACTTTAATAATGCTTATATATATATATATATATATATATATATATATATTTCTCTTTGCCTCATGATATCAGTCAAACTCAAGACGAGTATGTGCCATCCTTATTTAGTTAACCCAACCACTCTTTTTCAATTACGTGACTCGGAATTCCTAACTACGGTTAACACTTTAACCGCAAGTAGCATGACTATGTATTTTCGGAATTCGACCACTTGAGAGGTCTAGAGATAACTCTTTCATTGTATGGAGGGGCTAATCCTATTTTGATCGACTATGCCTCGCAGCATGCTTCACGAAAAACCTAAAAGCCAACTTTATAACTACCCAGTTATAGAGTAGCATTTGGCAACTTTTAAGTAAGTCATTATATATCTCAAGTATGTGCATCAATTTTAAGTTTAAGGATATAGCATACATATTGTATATGAGACCAACTGATGACAAGTAAGATTTCAACATTCTCGCAAGATCTCAAGATATCCATATTATTGGTTTGATATCTCCATATCCATACACTACTACAGAACGACACATCACTATCACTGTATCTGTGTCGGTTCTTAAGTTTTTCGAAAAAAATGATTGTGATAAGTAACTTCGGAGGGGTGTTAGTAATAATCACTATCGGTTCTGAGATTATAAGTGCTTGTGATGTAGCACTGGACACATCCGAATCGGTTCTCTACTAAAAAGTGATAGTGATGTACACGGTCATCACTATCGGTTCTTTTCATAGAAGTGATAGTGATGTGCACGTCACATCACTATCACTTCTATGAAAAGAACCGATAGTGATGACCGTGCACATCACTATCACTTGTTGAAAAGAACCGATTCTGATGTGCTCGTGCTTGTCACCAAGTGATGGTCGTGCACATCACTATCGCTTTTTGAAAAGAACCGATTCTGATGTGCCTCGCTAGGTTATATATACCACTCGCACTGAACTCTTCTCTGTTGTTGCTCCAGAGGAGATTTCTCCACCGCCACCCGAGAAAATAGCTCATATTGTGTGGTTGGAAGCAATACTTGGGTAAGAAAATTTGAAGTCCTCATGGGTGGGTATTAAGAGGGCAAAATTGAAACCCTATCTTGAGGAGATTCCCCTCTTTTTGCCCTCTTTTGCGGTTTTCTTCAAAATGTGATCAGCAATTCTTTAAACCCTTCAATTTTGTAATCGTAATTTCGATATGTCATCAATAAAGTTTAGGTTGCACTGGAATTGTGTACGTGCTTTCAGATTTCACACTCTTTATTTGACAAGCACATATCTATTTAATTTTTGTAGTGCGATCTCCTGTTTATATGGAATTATTATTGCTATCATGTGGTAACTGTTATTAGAGTTTAGGCGGCGTAACCCACGCCTCCTGCTCGAGGGTGCTTATTTATAAATATGCTGAACGAAAGGGCATATTTATAAGCGAGCAGTCTCGAATTGTCCACGTTTTTTGAACAGTTCGAGGATATATGGTTCGAGCAAGTTCCTGAGCTGTGTTGTACAACTTCAGAGTAGATTTCGGTAGCGTCTCTCTGGTGTTCTCCGGATACACACCCCTCTTGACCTGTTGTCGAGACGTGTATCTGGAGAACATGGGGAGATGCTGCCGAAATTTTCTCTGGAGTTGTACAACGGCTTAGGAACTTGCCCAAACCATATATCCTCGAATGGGATTAGGACCTAACCTATTTAGAGATTACGAGTCATCGTTGGTACCCTTTGTTTTGTTTCGTTGTAGTAGAAAGATTTGCAAGCTCTTGCACTAGCTATATAATTAGATTATTTGATATCATTGTTGATGTTAAAATTTATGTCTCTTATATAGGAATTGGAAGCTTTAAACCAGGGAAGAAGCTAGGTATCGATCGGGAGTACATTTATATATCTTGGAACCTGTCCACTATTTTGCAAAGGTAATATTAATTGAAATGATGTCTCAATATTTAAAATAGCTATAGCTAGTTGTCGCTCCAGTTTTTCCTTAATTTATTGTGCGAAATTTAATTGCAGATGGACCGTGAGGAATGGATGTATCAGAAAAGCCGTGTGTGTGCTGAATTTCAGAGGGGTGTTAAGGAGTTCAAAAAAATTGTAGAAGACGACATGGTGAGGAGGGGTGTAAACTTCATATATTGTCCTTGCATTGATTGCACCAATCTGAGGAGATTTAACAACTCATCTCAAATTGAGGACCACCTGATTCGATGTGGCTTCGTGAGGAATTACACATGTTGGATCCATCACGGGGAGGCAGGTAGTACCCTTCCGATATGCAACGAAGATACGGTGGAACCGGATGACGAGTTGCAGCCTGATATGTTTGAGGAGGATAATTTGGAGCAAATGTTGCGGGATGTGGAGGGTAATTACACGGAAAGAGAGTTTGAAAAGTTTAAAAGCTTGATAGAAGACGATGCCAAACCGCTGTTCACAAGTTGCAAAGCGGAATACACCAGGTTGGGTTCGGTCCTTGCATTGTTCGAATCAAGGCAAAACACCGCTGGACGGATACAAGTTTCAATGCACTACTAGTTCTTCTATCGGATCGCCCGAGGGAAACGAGTTGCCAACAAACATTTATGAAGCGAAGAAGCTACTATGTCCCATGGGAATGGAAATAGAAAGGATACATGCATGTCCGAATGATTGCATCTTGTACCGTAACGCACATCAGAGCTGCACGCTTGTCCGGCTTGCGGTGTGCCCGGTACAAACAAAAGAGAAGCGTAACGCTAAGAAGCGTAAGAGCCGGGCAACGACGGTGAAGAGGTCACTAAAGGTGCACCGCCAAGGTATTGTGGTACTTGCCCATCATTCCCGTCTCGAGCGGTTGTTTGCAAATCCGAGAGAGGCAAAATTGTTGCGTTGGCATTACGAGTCTCGAAGGAAGATGGCAAGTCGAGACACCTCGCTGATTCGGCTCATTGGAGAAACATCTATTGGAAACATGAGGAGTTTGGTGCAAGTGAGGAACATAAGATTTGGGTTGAGTACCGAGCGGAATGAATCCGTTTGGTAACATGAGCGATCACAAAGACGGCGCCGCTCATAGGTATCTACAACCTCCCTCCTTGGTCAGGCATGAAGCGGAAGTATATCATGATGTCATTACTAATCTCGAGCCAAACAAATGAAATGATATTGATGTGTACCTTGCACCATTGATCGAGGATTTGGTAAAATTGTGGAATGAGGGGGTCATCGTGTGGGATGCGTACAAAAGAGAGCATTTCACCCTACGGGCTATGGTATTTTGCACCATAAATGATTTCCTAGCCCTTGGTAATTTGGCAGGTTATAGTACGAAAGGAGCCAAAGCGTGTCCTATTTGTGAAGAGGAGACTGAGAGTCTATGGCTGCCGAATTCCAAGAAAACTGTGTTTATAGGTCACCGTAGGTTTCTACCTCAAGTCATCGATACCGTAAGATGGATGACAAATTTGATGGGAAGAGGAAGTCCGCTCGCACCGCAGACCTATGAGTGGAAGCCAAGTATATTCACGTGTAGAGGATATCGATGTTCAAGACGGAAAGAGTCAGAATCTGTTCGCCCTAGGACCATTTGGAAGAAGAGGTCAATATTCGGGACTTACCGTCATCGAAGGAGTTAGATGTCCGGCATTGTATTGATGTCATGCATGTTGAGAAGAATGTCACGACAACTTGGTTGGCATCTCTTGAACATACAGGAAGAGCAATGATGGTGTCAATGCTCGTCGCGACATGGCCTACATGGGAATCGGGCCCAGACTTGCGGTGATAGAGGAGGATGGAAAAGGTCCGTACATCCTCGCTGCATGCTACACCTGCCCAAGAAGGAGAAAGAAGATCTCTGCAAATGTCTCCAAAGTATTAAAGTTCCATCGGCTACTCCATGAACATTAGGAAGCTTGTGTCTATGGATGATTTGAAGTTGTTGGGCATGAAGTCCCATGACTGCCATGTCTTGATGACCCAAATGCTCCCAGTTGCAATCTGAAATATTCTCCCAGAGGATGTCAGGTTGGCAATCACAAAGTTGTGTTATTTCTTCAATGCGATCTCCGCAGTTATTGACCCCTATGTACTAGACAACTTACGAGTGAGGTGGTGCGGACTCTGTGTCACCTTAAGATGCATTTCCACCGTCGTTTTTGACGAATGGTCCACCTTGTTGTTCATCTTGTCGAGAGATTAAGATATGTGGACCCGCTTTCCTACGCTACATGTATCCGCTCGAGAGGTACATGGGTATATTAAAGTCGACGTGAGGAATCGGTCAAGCCCGAGGGTAGTATTGTTGAAGGTTATGGGACCAAGAGGTTATTGAGTTTTGCGTGGACTACCCGGGTAAAAGACAAGCAATCGGTGTTCTTGTATCTCGTCATGAGGGCAGACTTCTTTGGTAAAGGAACCGCGGTCCAAACTAATGAGTCCGAGGTTTGATATGTATTGCAAGGCGATTTCACAGATCTTGCGTAATAGCGCAGGTTCATCCATACATCGAGCAAGCATAAGTTGATATTACAGAAGAGAATCCACAAATGGATGAGCTTTCCATCGCACAAGAACACAATGATCGATTCCTCACATGGTTCAAAGAAAAGCGGAGGTCTCCTTTAGTGAGAATGTAAAATGGTTGGTGACGGACCAAGATTTAATGTACTGAGACATGGCAGGGTGCGATATTAATGGTTACACCTTTTACATCGAGAGTCAAGATGCCAAGAGTACTGTCCAAAACAGTGGTGTGAGTATAAATGCTTTCTCTGATGATCATCACTCAAAAACAGTCTCCCCAACCACAATGAACTCCTACTATGGGCTGATCGAAGAAATTTGGGAGCTCGATTACGGAATATACCAAGTTCCATTGTTCCGATGTAAGTGGGTACGACTTCCACATGGAGTGAAGGTCGACAAGAGAGGCTTTACTATTGTAGATCTCAGTAGACTCGCCTACAAAGATGATCCGTTTGTCCTTGCGAAGCAAGCAACTCAAGTCTTTTACGCGGCGCGATCCGGCCAATCCGAGGTTGCACGCCGTTCTTCATGGCAAGAGACGGATCGTAGGAGTTGAAGATGTTGTAGATGAAGAAGAGTATAACCAATTCGATGAGATACCTTCATTTGCGAGATGGGGCTTGTCTTAGTGGGGATGACGACACACATGGAGCCAATTACATGCGAGTAGATCATCATGAAGGGCGTATTGTAAATAAATGGACTATTATAATGTATGTAAAAAAGTTTGCAACGCTTTCAAAGTAAAAATCCAAGGTGATTAATTGTTGCTTGGAAGCTTGATGGAAATGCATGCAATTTCTTTATGCCTGCACTTTGTGCCATAATTTGTGAAAGAAAATTCCATTTGATGAAATTATTGTTGGGAAAGCTTGTAAATAGTCGAAAGTTCATTTCTCGAAATTTTCGTACAATTCCAGATTAATTTGAAAAAGTTTTGACTTTTCTACGCTTTTACGCACAAATCATGTCTACTGAAATGAATTTTGGCATATTTCTTGAATGAGGTCGCTTTTTCCAAAAATTATTTTATGAAAAGTTTTGCAAGATCCTGAAATATGTATTCGCGAAATTTCTAATAATTTCAACAATGTATGACAAAGTTATGGCATTTTCTCTTTGATGAAATGCTGAAAATTCAGAACTTGCAAATGTCCTAAAAGGAATAGTGCAATAAACTACATCGGTTTCGGTTTTATTAAAAAAAGTGATATCGATGACTAACATCGTTGTTCTATTAGAAAAGTGATGATAAAGCATCGATATCGGTTTTATTAAAAAGTGATACCGATGATTAACATCGATGTCGATTTTTATTAAAAGTGATACCGATGATTACCATCGATGTCGGTTTTATTATAAAAGTGATACTAATGATAAAGCATCGATGTCGGTTTTCTTTAAAAAGTGATACGGATATGTGATTATCGTTGTCGGTTTTATTGTAAAAAGTGATACTGATAATCGATAATCCTTCGGTTTAAGTGTTTTCGGTCTAACCCTAAGCATTCATCGATCCATTCACATGAAAGCAGCAAATCGACGCCCGCCACGCCGACGCCACGCCGACCAGCCTACCGACTAGCCATTTTCCATCATTTGAATAACACCTAATTTTTGCTTTTCTTGCATTTTATTGGTATTCTGAATTTTTGGGAATTTTCGAATTTATTCGGATTTATTTGGATTTATTGGAATTATTTGAATTTATTTTGAATTAAACCATTTATCAAATTAATTATATAATGGAAAAGTTAAAATAAAGTTTTGCTGAAAATATTTTATTTGAGTCACAAATGTCCTAAAATATTTATGGAATTTTTCGAAATTTTCCGATATTTTTAAGGCCCCAAATAAATTATTTGAATTTCGGGAATTATTTTTATTCGAAAAGGAATTAAAAATCTGAATGAATAGTATTGGGCGGATCTTTCGCGGCCCATCTCGCCAAAACCTAATCCACCGACCGTGGGATCTCGATCCGGTTCTTGTCGATCGACCGCGTTAACGCGCATGCGCGAAGTCGTTGATCGCGACGCTGTGGGCGGTCACGGATTGCCGCCTTCACCGAGTCCAGTCGGATTGCGCCAGCCCGAACGGAAACCGTTAGGGTTCCGCGAAATACTCGAGACGCCGAGGCCGATTTAAGGAGCCGACCGCCGCCGTCTTCTCCTTTTCTTGCGCCTTTGCTGTTCTAGCCCACGGCTCGAGACGCCGCTGCTCGTTCGTCGCGCCGACTTCGCCGGTTCCGAGGACTCCGCCGCCTTCGTGGGTCCATCCCGCCGCCATTGTCGCCCTCGCCGCCGCTAAAGGCACAAGCAAACTCACTGTCGCGCCACGAGACGCTTATCTTCGCTACGGAGAAGTCGGGGATCACCGCGCCGCGACGTCGCCGTCCTCGACCCGGACCGCACGACACCGCAAAGCCATCACCGCCCGAGCTTCCACGACCGCTTGATTTCCATCCAAGGGCCGAGGTGAGTCCACGCCGCCCTTGAACAAGAATCTCATCTTCCAACCTCATCCGTTAGATCTAGATTCAACGGCTCGGATCGCACCGCACCGTAGCTAATCACGCCCATGACGCTGGCACACCGAAAGCCGCCTTCAGGCGCTATGTCGCCGACAGCTGGACCCACATGTCACCGCTTGCTGCACTATTCACCGAAGTCGCCGACAAAGACGGGCCCACGTCGCCACCAAGACGATGCAGCGTGTGACGCCACCGTGACGTCATGCCGACGCTCACAGTGGGACCCACTTGTCGGAGAAATAGCCGATCGTGCCGTCGGCAGAAGGCCACGGTCACTCTCGGTGGCGACACGGTCACGATGACGCAATAATTGATTTTCCAAAAAGAAAATATTTATTTAATTCGGTATATTGATTTTAAATATATTTTGAAACTTCAAATGCTTATAACTTTTATGCTTTTAACTCCGATTTGAGTGAATCCAATTTCTATAAATTTGTAAAATTGTGATATTTCTGTTTATGAATTTTATTTGAATTTTTGAGCACTGTTTATCTACTGTTTATTTATTTTATTGTTTTGTGCAAACGTTACGGCGTGAGACGTTGAAGTCCCCGACGGTTTCGAGGAGAAGTTCGACCGAGAGCAAGCTCAGAACCGTAACCAGCACTTTTTGAAGGCAAGTTGTGTTTGACCATGTTGAACCTATTAGAGATAATTATTTTGATTTAACTTATTGCATGCTAATTTAGTAAAAGTTGATTTGAATGAATTTTGGGATTAGTTAAATGCCTAGTTGCTGTATGTCACCTTGTCGTATATGATTGTATGCCATGAATCATTTGTCACCCTAGGTTATGGACTAATAGTTGGACATTAATAATTTGCCAACATGGGTTGAGTAGACCGAAGTAGTATGCTTAGCCACGCCACGTGGACATTTTATGATTTTGGGATACCAAAGTTAATATTGACTTAATGAGATATGGAACATGATTTGTGAATAAGACACGTGTTATTGAGTTGATGATGGCACGTGGTGCAATGGTAAAGAACCGGGTGGGAAAATGATTTAGACCGAGGCATGTGGCAAGATTGTTTCAGTGGGCCAAGAGTGGCAATCGGCGGTCGAATTTGGTTTTATTGGTTTTGGATGTTAAAGTCATTTTTGGTTAGTCTTGTCTCGGCCAACTAAGGACTTAACCTTGCGAGCATTTGAACCGAGTCCTCATACTGTACCACAAGCTCCGTGAATGGGGCGGGCTTAGCTGAGTAAACCGGGAAATCTATTCTTTGGTCTTGTCTGGTGGTGTGGAGGCCCGAGAAGCGGATTGAGAACTCACATGGCGCAAGAGGGGGCCACAGGTGTGGTAACCGTCTCCAAAGTGTTGAAACCTTAGCGAGGCAATCTTGAGTTTAGATGGAACTTTGGAAAGGCCGTTACGGTTATTTGCCTTGGTGGTATTTGATGTATCTTGTGGGTAAAGTGTATAACCTCTGCAGAGTGTACAACCTATTGAATAGCCGTGTTTCACGGTATTGAGCATCGCTTCATGATTACTGGCAAGGGTTAGATTTTTATGAAAATGAATTGTTTATGGAAAAATGCTTGGGTTGATGATGATGAACTGACTTAGGATGGAGAAATGATTTACTGATTAAAATGTTTGTGAAAGCTATTATTCCTACTCTTTGTTTCTTTGCTTTGCAATCTATTATCGCTTATCTTGAATGTCAGTCTCGCTCATGAACCATAGCCTATCCTTTGTACTAAGCCATGCATGTAGAATATTAGAATTGCATTGTGCATGACTTGCCGAGTGCTCAAAGTACTCACCCACAACAACACAACTTGCTTGAAGAAGAAGCAACCCTGCGCGGGAGGAGGAGTATCGAGGAGCCGATTTAACTAGGGAGCGAGCTCGATCTGTTCGTGGCAAATTGGTTGGCGCCACGAGTTTATTTTATTTCCGCCGCTTTTGAATATTTTAATAAGTTTTAAGCCTGCGAGGCGATCGTATCGTAACTTCGACCATAAGGTCGATCAACCAATTTTTATACATTTAAGAAAAGTACTTACTATTTCGTTGGATATGTCTCGTGATATGTACCGATGTTGAGATGTGTGCACTAGCGTGATCTCGACTAGTCTTTGAAACACGAGGGTCCGGATTTGCAAATTCGGGTCCCGACAGAGGTGGTATCGAGCCATCGTTATAGGATCTGGCCCTTAGAATGGTCGTAGTGAGGATAAAACTATTTTGAAAAAGCTAAAATGTGCCAAGATGATAATGCAATCTCGACTTACCCTTCTCTCTTTTCATACCCCTTGCTGAATTTATCACGCTTAGCTTTGTTTTAAAATATCTGAGTTTCACGTGAGTGTCCTTTGGCGATGAGGATGATCCACTCTTTTGGTGAGCGATTGGAGGGTGCGCAGCGGAGCTTTGGCGTATGATGCACCGCTTGGAGGATATGACGAGCCGATCTACTGGGGACTATCAGGATCGGGCAGATCGATATTGCCTCGATGTCACTATCACGGTCTCACGCTTAGGATAGGGCGAGGCGAAGTCGTCAGATCCGCATCACCGCCAGAGGTTGTCATTTGTGGCTGGATTCGGGAGACATCGCGTCTGGCGATGAGGCGATTGCTCGTACCTACCCCGAGAGTTGGATGGCACAGTGTTTCGTCACCACCACGTAGAGACACTCGCTACAACCGAGAGCCCATCGAGGAGGAGGATGCCACGATCACCCACCTTGCGGATATGTCATCGCCAAGAGGATGTTATCGACGAGACGGTTCAGAGGCTGCAGAGGTCTCGTGATGAGTTCACATGCCTTAGGGCTCATCTTTGCAGATTTGTGAGTACTTGGCCCACTCTATCCAGAGGATTGGGGAGCCGAGACAACATTGTCACGGGACGAGCCGAGCTGTCTTTGAGCTACGACCAGACCCGGAGGAGCCACAAGCAGAGCGCGACAGAGCTGAGCAGTGGAAGTGAAGTCGAGCCAAGGAAGTGAAGTCGAGCAAGTGGAAGTGAAGCCCGAGCCTGTGGAGGTCAGCAGAACCAAGTGGAGGTTGAGCTCAGGCAGAGGCGCATCCAATGGAGGATCGCTGGGATAGGTTTGTACCAAAGACTAGCACACCGCCGGTGTATCCACCAGAAGTTCGGTGGGGTTGGCTCGAGGAGTGAGCGTTAGGATTAGCGATTGAGACTCTGCGCTGAGTCACGCCTTGGAATAAGAGTCACCCTTAGAGGCGTTTGACTCTCGAGTGTTAGCTCGGTTTGCTTCTTTCACGCTTGTGAGTGATTGGTATGTGTTGCAAGGCCCTTAGGCATTGTGAGCAACCATACCCAAATATTAATAAAGTAATAAAGTTGATTTTGTGTTAGACCTTTGACCCCCATAGGTATTCCATTACTGTCTATTCTTATTCCCTCTCGTCTCTAAACTATGGCTAATCGGCAGATGGTGAACACTGTGGAAACCAAGGAGGAAATGTGAGTGGTTCACGCCACCGAAACATCAATAATGACGGACAAGGACCCCAACCAAAGACCACCGATTGACATGCGTAACTTTGGAGCCTTCATTCTCGCCTGAGACCAGTTAATGAATGCCATGATGCAGCAGATGCAGCAAGTCACTGCCCAAGCCGCCGCTGCCGCCCAAGTTAACCAAGTCAACCCAGTGCAGAGGCCACACTCGAGGCTGTCGGAATTCATGAGGACACGACCGCCTACATTTTCTGGGAATGCCAATCCATTGGAGGCAGATGATTGGCTGAGGACGATAGAGAGAAAGTTGCACATTACCCAGTGTGAAGGAAATGAGAGGGTACTCTATGCCTCTCATCAGCTTGAAGGAACCATGGTGAATGGTGGGAAAATCTATCAAGGCTGCTCATGAGCACCCGCAGGACATCGGTGGGAGGAGTTCACAATCGCTTTCGGCATACCATGTGCCGAAGGCATAATGGAGCTGAAAAAGGAGGAGTTTAGGAAATCGGGGCAATCAATCGCTGTCCGAAAGTATCTGAATAAGTTCACGCACCGCACGCCACGCACTTGAGGATGTAGCAACGATAAGGCCAGGCAGTCTCGATTCATGAAGGACTGAATTGAGGCTGCGAGTGGGACTCATAACCCACACCTTTCCGGACTTTCAGAGTCGGTGAACAAAGCGATATTGGAGGATAAGCGCAAGGAACTGGAGGACAACCGAGGCGCCAGGATGGCACAACAGGAGCACGCCCGAGGCGCGGCGTTTGAGGTTGCACCAAATCAGTTCTTGATTTCAGCCAAGGAATGTGATGACGACGCCGCCACCAATACCAAGACACGCGGACAAAATTTCTGAACACCAACACTGGGTTGGGAATGCTACTAGAGAGGCAAGAATCGGCGATTAAGCGTTGTTATAACCGCAACGAGCCGAGCATTTGCCAATTATTGTCCTAAGAAGGAGGAGGAGTGACACGATTCGCTTCAATCTTGGGACTACTCCAACAAGGACACTGCGCGCGGGAGCAAGTCGTGGAGTTACACAATGCTGGCGCCACACAAGCGTGGTAAGAGGCGAGTCAATCATGTCATCACAGATCACGGTCTGAGAATACATCGACGTCGTCTTGGGTAAGTTACTTGTCAACTCGACTACACCCATGATTTTATTTGATTACGGAGCTTCGCATTCGTTTATATCTCGGATTTTTGCTGTGAACAATGGGTTGAAAATGGTGAATCTTAGGCATGTATTGCTAGTACAATCCCCGGATCGAACTCCGATCGATGTAGGATGTTCGGGGTAAAGTTGCTTATAGATGGAGCGAGTTCTAGCAAACTTAGTGGTGTTAGATACCGGACCTAGATGTTATTTTGGGAATGGGTGGTTGTCTAAACACAAGGTGGTATTAGGCGTGGACGAAGAGTCATATCGATCGAGAGTCCTTGTGGGAGGAAAATAGAGTTTCAAGCCCGCTGCCGTTCGGGATGGACGAGTTGATGGTCAATAGTGTGAAGGCCGTCGGCATAGAAGATGTACCGGTTGTCGAGAATACCGGATGTATTTCCGGAGGATTTACAGGATGCCACGACGAGGACATAGAGTTTATGTCGAGTTAGTACCGGAACCACGATAGCTAAGAGACCCTATCGGATGTCAACCGATGAGTGGTCGAAATGAAGAAGCAGATTGAGGAGTTATTAGATAAGGGATTTATTAGACCTAGTTCGCCGCCATGGGGAGCACGGTTACATTTGTCAAGAAGAAGGGCGGAGATTCTGGGATGTGTGTGGATTACCGAGCTTTGAATGAAGTCACTATAAAGAATAAGTATCCGCTACCGGGATCGATGATCTGTTTGACCGATTGAGAGGAGCCGGAGTTTTCTCCAAGATTGACCTCGATCGAGTTATCACCGGTGAAGATTCGATCGGAGGATGTCAAGAAAACGACATTTTCGTCAAGATATGGACATTACGAGTTCCACGTTATGTCTTTCGGTTTGACAAATGCACTGCATATTTCATGAACATGATGAACAAGGTTTTCATGGAATACTGGATAAGTTAGTTGTTGTGTTCATAGATGACATTCTAGTTTACTCCAAGAACCGGAAGAGCATGCAGAACATCGAGGCTAGTTACGGAGAAGTTAAGGGAACGACAACTTTTAGCTAAGTTTAGCAAGTGTGATTTACGGAAGAACAAGGTAGAATTTCTTGGACATGTGGTGACCGCCAAGAAGAGTCATGATTGACCCAAGTAAGGTGGAAGCGATGTTGCATTGGGAGCCACCCAAAGCGGTGACTCAAATCCGTAGTTTCCTTGGAATGGCGGTTATTACCCGATTTATTGAAGGATTTTCAGCGATTGCGAGGCCTCTTCGCAATTGTTGAAAAAGGAAGAAGAAGTTTACATGAACGCCGGAGTGTGAACGGAGTTTCCAGAGTTGAAGAAGCGATTGACATCGGCACGGTGTTAGTTCTCGGATTTAGGCGAGCTTTGATATATCTTGTGATGCATCGCGCCAAGGACTAGGATGCGTGTTAATGCGTAAGCGAAGGTCGTTGCGTATGCATCAAAGGCGATTGAGGTCGCATGAAGAACTATCCGACGCATGATCTGGAATTAGCGGCGTGGTACCGCCTTTAAAGTTATGGCGGCACTATCGATTGGAAAGCAGATGTGAAGTGTACCTTGACCATAAGAGTCTTAAATATATATTTACACAATCGGATCTGAACATGAGGCAGAGGAGATGGTTGGAACTAATTAAGGATTACAATCTGGGGATTCATTATCACCCCGGAAAAGCCAATGTGGTGGCAGATGCTTTAAGCCGAAAAAGCCATTCGGTGAACATGTTGGTGGAAGCTAGTCAGGTTGAGTTATGCAAGGAATTTCAGAAGCTGAAGCTGGAAGTTGTGCCTAAAGGATTTATAGCCGCTTTAGAAGTGAAGCCTACCCTGGAAGATCAGATCCGGGAAGGACAGAAGGACAATGTCAAGGTTCAGAGGATTAAGTTGAAAATGGAGGAAGGCAAGGCAAAGGATTTCAAGCTGGATGAGCAAGGTACATTATGGATCAAGAAGCGCATTTGCACCGCACAAGAAGGAATCAAACGGTGATTACGGAGGAAGCTCATGACTCCAAGTACTCGATTCATCCGGGAAGCGCTAAGATGTATCAAGATCTGAAGGAAAGGTTTTGGTGGCCAAGTATGAAGCGTGAAGTCGCGGAACATGTCGCGTTGTGTGATATATGCCAAAGAGTCAAAGCAATGCATCAAAGGCGGCGAGGGTTGCTCTGACCACTTAAGATACTGAGTGGAAATGGGAGGAAATCGGAATGGACTTCATTACGGTTTACGAGGACCCGAACGGTATGACTCCATATGGGTTATAGTGGACCGATTGACAAAAGGTCGCCCACTTCATCTGGGTGAAGACTACCTACTCGGGGGCGCTTAGCAGATTTGTATATGTCAAGAATTGTATGTCTACATGGAGTTCCGAAGAAAATTGTATCGAACAGAGGTACTCAGTTTACCTCAAGATTTTGGGATAAGTTGCATGAGGCCCTAGGGACCCGTCTGAACTTGATCGCATATCACCCCATGCAGATGGGCAAGCGGAGAGAGTTAATCGAGATACTTGAGGACATGTTGAGGGCATGTGCATTGGCTTACACAACCTCGTGGGATAAGTGTATACGCCATACGCCGAAGTTCAGCTACAATAATAGTTATCGAGCAAGTTTGCGGATGTCGCCATTTGAAGCGCTATATGGAAGACCACAGTCGACGCCGTTGAATTGGAATGAGACCGGAGGCGTCATATGTTCGGGTAGGACGTTCTCTGAGAAAGTGAAGAGCGAGATAGCCATGATCGAGAAAGGTTGAAAATAGCACAATCAAGACGGAAGAGTTATGCCGATAATCGCCTTGAGGATTTAAGCTTTGAAACTGAAGATTTTGTGTATCTCGGGTTACACCACTCGGAGGAGTTAAGAGGTTCCACACTAAAGGGAAGTTAGCACCAAGATATGTTGGTCCGTTCAAGATCCTAAGTCGTAAAGGTGAAGTAAGCGTGTCGGTTGGAGTTACCGCAGGTCTTTAGCAGAGTGCATGATGTGTTCCATGTGTCACCGATTAAAAAATGTCTCCAAGTGCGGAAGAAGCAGATCTGATTAGAATCGATCGAGCTGCGAAGGATTTGACTTATAAAGAGTACCGGTAAAGATCTTGGACACGATGGATCGAAAGCGAAATAAATCGACCGCTAACCTGAGTCGATTGGAGTAACCATTCCGAGAGCGAAGCAACTGGGGGCGTGAAGAAGACTGAAGAAGGAATTCTAACCTATTCCTTAGTCGATACGAATCTCGGTCGAGATTCCGTTAAGGGGGAGGTTTGTAACACCTAATTTTTGCTTTTCTTGCATTTTATTGGTATTCTGAATTTTGGGAATTTCGGAATTTATTCGGATTTATTTGGATTTATTGGAATTATTTGAATTTATTTTGAATTAAACCATTTATCAAATTAATTATATAATGGAAAAGTTAAAATAAAGTTTTGCTGAAAATATTTTATTTGAGTCACAAATGTCCTAAAATATTTATGGAATTTTTCGAATTTTCTCGATATTTTTAAGGCCCCAAATAAATTATTTGAATTTGGGAATTATTTTTATTCGAAAAAATTAAAAATCTGAATGAATAGTATTGGGCGGATCTTGTGCGGCCCATCTCGCCAAACCCTAATCCGGTGGCCGTGGGATCTCGATCCAGCGGTTCGATCGACCGCGTTCTTGCGCATGTGAAGTCGTTGGATCATGACAGCGTGGGCCGGGATTGCCGTCTTCACCGAGTCCAGGTCGAATTGCCATTGCCCGCGGAAACCGTTAGGGTTCCGCGAAATACTCGGATGTCGAGGCCGTATTTAAGAGCTGACCCTGCTGCGTCTTCTCCTTTTCATGCGCACTGTGCTCCTAGCCTGGCTTCGAGACGCCGCTGCCGTTCGTCGCGCCGAGCTTCGCCGAGAGTTCGAGGACTCCGCCGCCTTCGTGGTCCATCCGCCGCCATTGTCCGCCCTCGCCGTCGCTAAAGGCACCGGCAAACTCACTGTCGCGCCGCGCCGAGACGCTTATCTCTTCCGCCCGAAGCCGGATCACCTGCGCCGACGTCGTAAATCTCGGCTCCGGTGGCGCCGCGACACCGCAAAGCCATCACCGCCCGAGCTTCCACGACCGTTTGATTTCCATCCAAGGGCGAGGTGAGTCCGTCGCCGCTTGAGCGATAAATCTCATCTTCCAACCTCATCCGTTAGATCTAGATTCAACGGCTCGGATCGCACCGCACCGTAGCCAATCACGCGTGACGCGTGGCACACCGAAGCCGCCTTTGTGCGCGCACATGTCGCCGACACCGACCCACATGTCACCGCACTTGTGCACTATTCACCGAAGTCGGCGACAGCCACGGGCCCACTCGTCGGCCGCGACGCCTTTGTCGTGTGGCGTCACCGTGACGTCATCTTGGCGTCGCGGTGGGACCCACTTGTCGAGAAATAGCCGATCGAGGCTGGCGTCGGCAAGGCCCGTGTCACTCTCTGGTGGCGACACGTGTCACAGATGGCGCAATAATTGATTTTCGAAAAAGAAAATATTTATTTAATTCGGTATATTGATTTTAAATATATTTTGAAACTTCAAATGCTTATAACTTTTGCGTTTTAACTCCGATTTGAGTGAATCCAATTTCTATAAATTTGTAAAATTGTGATCTTTCTGTTTATGAATTTTATTTGAATTTTTGAGCACTGTTTGTCTACTGTTTATTTATTTTATTGTTTTGTGCATACGTTACGCGTGAAGCGTTGAAGTCCCCGAGCGGTTTCGAGGAGAAGTTCGACCGAGAACAAGCTCGAGAACGAGAACCAGCACTTTTGAAGGCAAGTTGTGTTTGACCATGTTGAACCTATTAGAAAATTATTTTGATTTAACTTATTGCATGCTAATTTAGTAAAAGTTGATTTGAATGAATTTTGGGATTAGTTAAATGCCTAGTTGCTGTATGTCACCTTGTCGTATATGATTGTATGCCATGAATCATTTGTCACCCTAGGTTATGGACTAATAGTTGGACATTAATAATTTGCCAACATGGGTTGAGTAGACCGAAGTAGTATGCTTAGCCCTGCCACGTGGACATTTTATGATTTTGGGATACCAAAGTTAATATTGACTTAATGAGATATGGAACATGATTTGTGAATAAGACATGTGTTATTGAGTTGATGATGTACGTGGTGCAATGGTAAAGAACCGGGGTGGGAAAATGATTTAGACTGAGGCATGTGGCAAGATTGTTCTGGTGGGCCAAGAGTGGCAACTGGGCGGTCGAATTTGGTTTTATTGGTTTTGGATGTTAAAGTCATTTTTGGTTAGTCTTGCCTCGGTCAACTAAGGACTTAACCTTGCGAGCATTTGAACTGAGTCCCTCATCTGACCCACAAGCTCCGTAATGGGGCGGGCTTAGCCGAGTAAACCGGGAAATCTATTCTTTGGTCTTGTCGTGGTGGTGTGAGGCCGAGAAGCGGATTGAGAACTCACATGGCGCAAGAGGGGCCACAGGTGTAGTAACCAGTCCCTCGGTGTTGAAACCTTAGCGGCAAGATCTTGAGTTTAGATGGAACTTTGGAAAGGCTTCGTTACGGTTATTTGCCTTGGTGGTATTTGATTGTATCTTGTGGGTAAAGTGTATAACCTCTGCAGAGTGTACAACCTATTGAATAGCCGTGCTCACGGTATTGAGCATCGCTTCAGTGATTCTGATCAAGGGTTAGATTTTTATGAAAATGAATTGTTTATGGAAAAATGCTTGGGTTGATGATGATGAACTGACTTAGGATGGAGAAATGATTCTGATTGAAATGTTTGTGAAAGCTATTATTCCTACTCTTGTTTTCTTGCTTTGCAATCTATTCTTCATTTATCTTGAATCTTTGTCTTGCTCATGAACCATAGCCTATCCTTTGTACTAAGCCATGCATGTAGAATATTAGAATTGCATTACATGCATGACTTCTTGAGTGCTCAAAGTACTCACCCACAACAACACAACCAGTTGAAGAAGAAGCAACCCTGCTTTCGGGAGGAGGAGTATCGGGGAGGAGCCGAGCGAACTAGGGAAGCGAGCCCGATCGATTACTGTGGCAAATTGGTTGGCGCCACGAGTTTATTTTATTTCATTTGTTTTTGAATATTTTAATAAGTTTTAGCCTGCAGGCGCAATATCATTGTAACTCGACCATAAGGTCGATCAACCAATCTTTTATACATTTAAGAAAAGTACTCTACTATTTACGTTGGATATATACGTGATATGTACCGATGTTGAGGCTGTGTGCACTAAGCGTGATCTGGACTAGTGCTGAAACACGAAGGTCGGATTGCAAATTCGGGTCCCGACAATCGCCCGGCCCGACGCCATACACGCCTTATGCCTTCGCGCCGACGCCCCATCGCTTCGACGCCGCCTTGACGCCAGTGCCCCATCGCCCGACGCCCGACCCGCGCCCCATCGCCCCGACGCCGCCCCGACGCCGCAGTGAGTAAATTTTCAGATTACTCTCTTCTTGTTCTGCTGCCTGTGGGGTTGAGATTGGTATTGCCTCTGTGATGATTATAGGGTAGAATTGATATTGGCAATTTATTTTGAGAATAAGGCCTTGAACTGGTAGACTTACATGCATTAGAAGTTTTTGATTATTTCACTGTTTGATAGTCAGATTGTTAATCCAGTTCAGTTTTGGCTTATATGTGACTATTGCTTATGATTCATCAATTCGGTTAGCTTGTTGATCAGATTCTGTATATGCTCCAGTAGCTTTTCTTGTTCAATTAGCCTACTGATCTGGATCTTGTTGATAAAAGTAATAAACTGCAGATACTACATTACATCTATTGGGTTAGTTACTTCTTATGTTGGCGAGGTTACAATAAGCTATATTGACTGATTAGTATATCTCACTTATATATTAATCTGGATACATCCGCTCTGAATTTAATTGAGGACTTTACATAACAGTGAATCTTGATATTAATTCCATTTGTGCATGTTAAGGTGGTAAGGATTTGAGGCCTTATTCACTCAATTTATTGTCTTGCCCATTCATGAGTAAGGTTGAAGATTTATAATCTTCAAACCAAACCCTAAAATCTAAGAGCAATCACATATTATTTCTTCCATACTACCATAGTAGACATGATTCTTTTCATGAATGCCATAGTCTACATAATTTATTTCAACTTCTCAAATATGTTAGTATGGTCATTCTTGAATCATGTATATGTTCTCATATTGTTGTATGGAATAATATATAAAAACTTGCTCTTATTACCGCGTTTATTACAACAATTTTTCAATTTGATTATCTCCAATTTTTCAAAAGAAGAACAGGGAGCTGACATGAAATTCAAACTCCAATTTTTTAATTTGATTATCTCTTAAATAGGAAATTGGTATTCAGTTTCACAATTCCATGTTCAATTTCCCAAATGACCATATGTCAGCTTTGTACAAACATGGAAATTGGCTGTGAGTCCATCTCGATTAGTAAATAACAACATATTAAGTACTGGTGGATGCAATAGTTAAATTCTAGCCGTATTACATTTGAAACACAAACCAAATAACGAGATAGTACTATGGGGTTATTTGCAAAGTTGATTCTGGTAAGTTCAATTTTTGAAAACTACTTGGCGCCACGCCCGCCGCCACTTTGCTAGGGTATAGTGCTTTTTATTGTACTTGTATTTTTACTGCATGTTATTATTATTCTTGTAATATGATCTCGTTAGAGTTCAAAATCGTAACATCGTCTCCCGTTCGAGAGTACTTGATTATGAATATGCCATTTCAGCATATTCATAAGCAAGCGATCTTAATTGTCTACGTTTTAGACGATTCGAGGATATGGTTGGGCAAGTTCTGAGCTATGTTGTACAACCGAGTTGATTTGATAGCGTTTCCTGGTGTTCTCCGGATACACACCCTCTTGACTGTTGTCGAGGCGTGTATCCGGAGAACGGTGAGATGCTACCAAATTTTCTCGAAGTTGTACAACAACTTAGAACTTGCTCAAACCACATATCCTCGAATGAGATTAGGACCAAACCTATTTAGAGATTAGGGGTTATCGTTGGTGCGTATTTAGTTGGTCAACAGATATTGCATGTTATGTAAACACTAACTTGACCTTCTATACTAAAATTGCTTATCTATGTGGTTTTGCGAGAGGCGTTTCAAGAATCGAAAACCAAATCTGATAGTAAGTTATCTCTAATTTTTTTTTCCTTCTTGTGTTGCTATTCTTGCAAGTATCGAAAACCAGCCTATTGTTCCCATTGTCTTGCAAGTATTATTGCCATTGCATTAGTACATTAATGCTCAAATTCTCTGTTGATGTTGTGAAATCTGAAACTTGTTGGTATAAGTAAACATCTGCTAGTGCTAAATTCACTTGTCATATGGAATGGGCTTTTGTTTTTTTATCTGAGCATAGGTTAGAGTTATCATTCGAACTTATTTAGTTGGTCAATAGATAGACTTTTGTTCGGAACAATTGCATACTATGAATTATCTGTTGATCCTTTACAAGATTTATTGTCAAGTGCATATAGTAGCTTCGAATTGCTTTCTCTCATGTCACACATATGACCTTATCAGATAAGAAAACTCAAAATGTCGCAACTAGAGAGCGTCGGCTCGTCGCCAGACAAAGTAGAAGGTCTTCTTTGAGGGCGAGCATGGTTCCAATTACTAAAGGGCGAGTAAGGTGAGGAAGACCGAGGACCAAACAAAGGGGCTCTGAGGAGAACGCAGAGGTTCTCCACTTCAATGCCACGGGGTGCATGGGCCCTCCTAAGTACATGGGGCGATACCGATCATTTCTTGGACAATTGGTGAGGAGAGTGCCCATAACAATTAAGGATTGGAGAAAGGAAGTCATTGAAGAGGAAGAATCGGTTGTGGGGCGAGGTTAAGGGTAAATGGATTATAGAGGAGGAAGATGAACCCAACGCGAGGCAGTGCGCCTTGAAGAGGATGGGTGTGGCCTTGAGGCACTTCAAGGCCCTTATGCACAATGATGCGTCTTTGAAAGGCCGTACACCATTCGAGAGGTATCCATTCGTGACCCCTGATGTTTGGGAGGAGTTCACGAGGATGAAGGGTACGCCCAAGGCAGAGCAGCTGAGAGAGAGGAACACCGCTGTCCAAAGGCATAACACGCACCCGCACCACCTCGGTACAGGCGGCTATGAGGGGAAGAAGGCAGAGTGGGTGCGACTAGCCGATGAGTGCGCTCACTCCGGAATGGTGATGCCTTACTCCCACATATCTTAGGAGCGGGCACGCAACTGGGTATTAGCGAGGACAAAGAAAACCCCGACGACCAGCTTGTAGTTGCAAACTCTGCTACTGCTCAAGTTGTCTCCACCATTGTAAGACATCTAGCTTAGTACAATACAGCTGATCCAACTTGTTGTATTGATGTCAAATCTAATTCGTACTCACTTATTACAGGAGGAGGTAAGCCAGCAGAAAGAACAAGGGACCTTCCAGAGCCAAGGGTCGAAGGACATCCTGTCGTCTGCGATCGGGAAGGCCGACCATAAGGGGCGGGTGCTTGCCGTAGGGGCGGGACACACGAAGAAGTCCTACTTTCAAGATGACGCTATGAGTGCGGATCAAGGTCATGGGAGGCACGTGCGGGCGCCTCAAGGACACACTTAGGGAGCGGTGAGAGCGAGATTAAGGAGGAGATGGGGGAGATGGCGTCACGTGAGGAGGAGATAAGGGGAGATGATGGCACGTGAGGGCGTCGAGGGCTGAGATGATGGCGATGATTTCCAGAGTCGAGCGGATGCCCTCGTCTCTCGAGAGAAGCACGTGCCTGACCCAGAAATGCGGTTCCAAAAATGATAAGACCGGTCCTCGGTGAAGGTAATAATTAATTTTCCACGACTTAAAGCTACGAGTGTAACTCCGCAATGTTTTTCTACAAGTTGCACACTTCTGCGGTGTGTGCCAAGTGCCAGCTCACCGTTCTGACGGAGGATGGATTTCCCGTCGAGGCTGCACGCGGGGTTGCATTTCCATGCAAGGAGACCGACACTGTGCATGGTCAGCCGTTGGGAAAGGGCTACATGAGGGTGCAGGTGGACTACGTCCATGAAGACTTCTTATCACATGTGCTCGATTTCCCCCCCAACGAAGATATCACCACTCTCGGGCAAGCACGCATGTCGTTCATCAAGTGGCCCACGACAGGTGTCGTACTGGTCAAGGTAAAAAAATCCATCCACGTCTTCTCTACCATTCCAGTACTACTGCAGTAAGTTAAATATATTCGTGCTTTGTAGGTTCCTACCATACTGCGCTGCTCTGCCTCCTGCGCTGCGCCTCCTGCGCTGCGCTGCGCGCTGCGCTGCGCTGCTTGCTCACGCTGCGCGCTGCTCTGCTGCTCTGCGCTGCTGCCGCTGCTCCGCTTCTCGCTGCGCCTGCTCTCGCTCCTGCTTTGCTCCACTGCTCCAACCGCAGTGATGACACAGAGCTTGAACTGGCGTGTAAAAGGACAAACACGACACTGTAGAACCACAGAGGCCTCTGAGACTCCTTCCGCCAAGAGGGCATAGGCAGCCAGAGCCTGGCGCCCTTAAGGTACTGAAAAGCCCATTGCCCGACCTCGAGACTCCTTCGCCCGTAAAGAAAAAGTCGGCCAGCCCACAGGCACCCTATATGATTATAAGGCCTACGAGCATGGAAAGCCCCTGATTGCATTGCACGAACTGAATGAACTAGGCAGGTGGACTTGCATCCTCCATAGATGGTATGAAGGGGGAAGAGCGTCGAGTCGACTTCAACGTGAAGTATAAAATGGTACATTTTCACCGTGACGAGAATGGAACATTCCCTGTCAGTTTTGAGGATCTATTCCGTGTGTACCAAATGAAAGCCGTCGATATTTCTACTTTACGATCATGGACGCTGTGAGTATCACACCATATAGCTTGCGCTCATGACTTTTATAGGATTTTGCATTATGTTTTCTCACATTCAACACGAGTTGCAGGATAATGAGACAACGAGCCGTGACGCATCTACACGAAGTTGGGTTTGTCGACCCCGAGCTTGTGTCTGCGACCATGGCTAGGCTTCAACCGGTGTTCGTTGCTAGCTACATCAAGGGGGTATTGCATGCTGAGTCGAATAAGGACTTCATTGTATTGCCATACCACGAGGAGTAAGTAGTACTTTTCGATTCAATTACTTGTACGCACTTAAAACCGTATGTGAACTTATTTCCTTGCACTACGTTTTATTTAATAAGCAACCATTGGGTTCTACTCGTCCTCGTTCGAGTGAAAACACGATCTATACATTTAACTCGATCGAGAAGAGACCGATGGCATCGCGATCAAGCCTCCTTTGCGATAAGCACATTATTGTAACCTAACACATCGAGGAATTTAACTACGTTTATTTTTTTGACTCAATGGTGCTTTCCAATGTATGTAGGGTTTCTCGGACTATGTTGATGAAGGAGGGCCGCACGACGACAAAAAGGGCAAGACACACTGCGATATAAGCGATTTAAGGTACAAGTGCCTAGCATATATATGATTAATTTTTGACATCTAATCTTCGTGGGCTGAATTTCTTTTCTCTCTTCACAGTGCCATCAACAGCAACGGTGACCATTGCGGCTTCTATGTCATGCGGTACATGCTCATCGTGGTCGACAACTCACAACTTTTCCTAAGGTATATGTCGTGCATAATAATATACTTAGCCTTTTACATAGAAATTTTGAAACTGAAATTAATACTGATCATTTACATTTTTGCGAAGATCAATATCCCCGAGAAGAGTTTAGACTGACAAAGCCTTGAACAATTTCTGAGACCACTTATGCGATTGGTCTTGGTTAGAAGTTATATCGAGAGGATGGCAGGTTTAGAGATCTGAAGCATCCTAGTAGTCCATATGTAAACAATATTAATAATATATGTCAATGTGATATGTATCGGAGGAAGTCCATGTCTTGATTGTCAAGCATGTTTGTGTTGTATATTGTGAACGACTATGATATATATGTGTTGTAATTAAAGCGTTTACGTTACGTGAATGTCTTATATGCATCACGTGTTACGTATTGCGAATGTGATGATATATATTGTGCATCTTGTTTTAATCTGTGCTTTTTTTGGAGAATTTGCAAAATGGCACACCCAATGGGTCATCGAATCGGTTCTTTAAGGAAGTGATTACGATGACCCTCATCGAATCGGTTCTTTAAGAAAAGTGATTCTGATGACGTTTTATCACGATCAGGTCAAAACCGATTCTGATAGCTCCACCTCATCACTATCTAAAGACATCGTATCGCCACTAGAACCGATTCTAATACTAAAAAAGAACCGATTCTGATGTGCCGTTCTGTAGTAGTGATAACCCAAGAAACATAGTCATCAGCTAATAAACATGCTAGCCTATTCATATATGTCCTCATCTATTTATCACTTTAGGATAATCCTCATGAAGTTATATGTAGAGTTTCACAAACAAGTTACATACTTGCTAATAAATAATAATGACATTA
This sequence comes from Guadua angustifolia, assembly GCA_036346375.1. Lineage (NCBI taxonomy): Eukaryota > Viridiplantae > Streptophyta > Magnoliopsida > Poales > Poaceae > Guadua > Guadua angustifolia. Next base: position 4,883,534 of record CM070516.1, read on the forward strand.
TTCAAAGAACAAAATAATAAATCATAAACATAAGAAAATATAATCATCTCTTTGATTACCTCTAGAGCATATCTTCATCCACAACTAACATAAGAAGCTGCGTTACTTCTCAAAAACAAAATCCTATATATGGAAATTTGTGTGCTCTGCGATCAGCAATCGTAAGCAAAAAAATCCCACCAGCGATAGTGTCCTAAACGTCTCTTTATGCAACTTGTCAAAACACCCTCCAACAACCTTGCCAGCCAAGAAAACAACTTTTTGGACGCGACGTAAGCCACTGAGTTCTCTTAAAAATTTCCTTGTACAAGCAAATGCATCGCGCGCTGTTCTTAAACCGGCTTAATTACGTTGTTTGGGGTTTCAAAAGTCATATTTACCGTCCCGATTGAAACACGTACGGAAACTCCGTTGAGATCCCGTAGGAAAGGAGATCACTCGGATGTATGCGGGGTTTCATACAAATTTATATTGAAATTGTCCCGTGTCTCAAATGATACCGGTTTATTTGTGCCACTTGGATTCCTATGCATGCCGCGTCTCTTTTTTTTTTCATCATGTGATTTTAAGGATGGAACACATACAATTAACCATGTTTATGTGTCTAGCAAGCTAAAATGAACATTAAAGACCTGCAGCTAGTGATACTGCATTAATGGGAATCGGGGGCTAGGGTTACCGGGAGAGAAGGGGAGTCGATGGAGAAGGCCACGCAGGTGAGTGCGAGAGAAGAGCTCACTGGAGGCGTAAATAGGGATTGCGCCAACGGGCAAAGACATTTCAGTCTTTTTTTAACGTCATTAGCCCTAACTTAACAGAAGTTACCTGGATGGAAGATTTGCGCCATCCTTGTGCTATAGGCTGGAACTAGGGTTTGTTTTATGATATTAATCGGTACCGAACATGGACATGTGCTATAGATAAAACTTTCTCTAGAACAAACTAGGAGGAGATGACGAACAAGCACTTACAAAACTAATTTTTTAGATAAACTTACAAAACTAATGTAACTCTTTTATGTAGGTCGGTAGTTTTTAATTGTTGGGCTAGCTCGCGCCAAAAACTAAATACAGTAATACATGTTGTTGGCCAACGGCTGTATAGCCCGTTCCTGTGGCTGACGGATAATGTGAGACCAAAGTGGCGTTCTTTCTGACGCGTCCAATGTGGGCGCGCCAAATATGCAGGCTAGCATGGTAGCCACAAGCTAGGCCGGCTGGAAAAGACAAGAGAAAAATTAATCATGGTGTGGACAAATACTGCCTGCTTTTGATGCTAACTTGACGACAAAAAACACTTAAGCCTCAAGCAATAAAATGGGGTAGCAAAATGGCATTTCTAATCCCTGTTAAATTGGCAGGAACTTTCGAATATGCAATAGCAAGTTTGTCGACTACAAACTGAAAGAAGTACTCGCTGGAAATACAGACAAGTATATATGGATCTAGCAAACATGAAACGAAAAAAAAAATGCTGGAAGGTAAGACGCTAGAATTATTTAGCCCATCCCTAGATGCTATTTACACTCCCCAGTCATAAATTCTTATCATCGGGCAGTGAAAAATGTGTTGTACATTTTTTTTCATCTTTAGTCAAGAATAACTGGAAAAAAAAGTTAAGAATAAGCGACAGCTGGAGCAAGGCAATCGAGCAGGGGACATTGCGCTATTTTTTTTTCCAATTTGTTTACACACTAAGCAACGTTATAAAGTGAACTTGATATCAACTGCTAATCTATTACCATGTAAAAAAAAAACAAATCTAATGAATGGTAAGTAAGCATCATCTTGGAAAGCAACCTTTGACAGCAATCAATTTCTGAACTTTCTTCACTATCAGGCTTTCTTTGTCCAGCAAGATTAACTATTCAGTATAAAACGGAATCTATCCGTACGGTTGCTATCATAAGGTAATTAAGTCGATCAAGTCGTAAGTAGATGTCATGCTACAAGATATCTGTTACAGATATTACTGCTGTTTTTTGAGCAGGCTACGATTCCTCTACCTATTCGCGCTTAGCCATTAGTGCCCACAATAATTTTTATATGTCATTCGAGGGACCCTCCAATAATTATCCCAAAAAATGATTAGCTCATATAGTTAAAAATAATTCGATAGCGAATTACTACTTAAATTAGTTGACGAAGCCATCATCTAGATTACTATTTTCTTAAATCTGTCTTTCTTTGCTTTCTTTTCTGAATTGGTATGCCACAAGTTTTGACTAGACTAAAACACTATGATTTCTCTATGTTATGGTGTTTGCCTGCCCTTCCTTGCCGTGGACCAAACCCAAGATGAAACATGCGACTCCCCCACGCTCCATCACCTTGAAGGCGTTAGGCTTGAACACATCTTACGCCGGCACCGATCTTGCACCGTGCACTTCAAATATTAAATAACCATATTTGCTAGACATCTTATACGAGTTTCGCAATTGTATTTTTAACTTTGTACCCAAGTGAAGATATTTTTTTGTAAAATTTTATATTTTCTGTATAGTCTGAATTTTGAGTTGACAATGGAGAAATTGAGAATCAAGGAAATATATTAGTAGTAGAAGTTTGCCATTTTCCTTTCGGTAGGTTACGCGGTGTACGATCAAACCTTTTTTTGGGTCATCCACCTTCATTCTTGACAGGATAACTCGTCTCTTCAAGCGTGTAAATTTGGTTGGAAATGTGGTGTATGGTCACGATAGCGCCGAAAGTGAAGCTCCAGGTGCTTCAATTTCTCACAGCCTTCAATCTCAAACGTTGCTCTTTCACTCGCTCTGAATGTGACGGGTACAAATTGATCACTGACTGACAGCACATAACATCCAAATAATAAACAATAAAACAAGGCCCTCTCCCACACACATTTGTCACTAATCACTATGCAGTATGCAGCTTATCAAAAGAGTTTTTTAGCAGCCAAGTGCGAAAATTTCATATAAGGCGCTCTCGACAAATGACTTTACTAATATCGTTTTTCAGGAATCAAATAATTGTAATAACGATGGTAAACAATAAAAATACTATGATGAGCTAAGAACTAGGGTCCTCTTCCGATAAGCTCGACCCACCAAAACGAAAATGCCAATAGAGCTGACAAGATCTTTTCTGTTTCTTTCTGTTACCAAGCACTCTCTCGAGTGACAATACATATTGCGATACGTCCAAAAACACTGCTTTTGACTGCTAATGTATATGTAATATATTTATAAAATTCAATAAAATTATAATACTATGAATTATTTTTCAAAGCAAATCTATGCGTATGATTTTTATATATCGAATATAAATATTTAAAAACTATTGGCAGCCAAAATTTAAAAGTGTGACTACACGCCTAAAACTGTATGTAATTGTGACCGGAGGATCGGCGTATTGATTAACACCAGCCCTGAGTCCGGCCAGTGACAAAAATCTCTTCGGCTCTTCCAATCCCCTATGCGGCTGCTGCCCTAATCCATTCCCCTCCCGTGAGAGACCCCGTCCCTGGCGGCTGGCGAATGGCGATTCCCCAATCCTTGTAACCTTGTTCCTTCCCCAGCCCTAGCAGCCGCCAGGCGCCAACGCCAAGGCCAATCGCCGGCCCAATCCGATTCGGCTTTCGGCGCTTCCCCACTCAGTCCCGGCCTTCCCAGACCCCAATCCGCAAGCTCCACTCGGCGTCGGCGTCTCGGCCAGCCGCCGGGCACTCCGACTCAGCGACCACGGAGGAGCATCACGGCGACTTCGGCGACCACCAGCGCCCAAAGAGCGAGCAGCCGCTCCCCTCGCGTCGCGTCGGCGCCAGCGCGGAGTCATGAGCATCACCACCCAGCGCTGGCATCGGTGCATCACCACCAGTAGCGGAGAAATCATCACCCCAAACATTACCACGGGTCCACGGTGAGGTTTCTGCCCAGTGGCTCTCAGTTATCAATTGTTGCTTCTTTGCGTCCATTCACTCGTGCCGTGAACAATCTCCCAAGTTTTTGCATGCTAGAATCAATAGCATAGATACACGAACGCCGAACGGCAAACAATAAACATGCATCTGCGTCGAGTTGATTGGCCACGAAATAAATCAAAAGGACGAATGCATGATGAGCGTTTTTTCAGCAATCTAAATAAATCAACGACTGCAAGTAGACCGGCCGATCGATCATATATTTCGCATGTGCTATTACAACTTAGCGATCCCGAAGAGTCAAAAGAATATGTTTGATTTTTGTACGGATGCATTACTACTAACGTTATGCACTCTGTATTCTTAATTGCGAATTAAACTGGATTAAAGAGCAAAGATATTTTTGTTCATTGAACAATTACAATGAACAAAAATATCTTTGCTCTTTAATCCAGTTTAATTCGCAATTAATTAGAATACAGAGTGCATAACTTTAGTAGTAATGCATCCGCATAAAACTTTAGTAGTAATGCATCCTCGTGACTTGACTAGTGTGTCTGCTATGAATCATGCATTTGGAAAGAGCAAAGATAGTGACTACTAAGTCTACTATAGTATCTGTCATTTTGATGGCACATTTCTTTCTGGTTGATGTGTAAATGATGAATTTGGCTTTTAATAATGCTCTTTGGATGGAAATCATTTCACTGGTCTAATGGGTTTGTCATTGACAGAATTCAATTGCTTAGCTTAAGTCCAGAAATTAGCCAGTTTGATTGGAAGCTTTGTATTTGTGGAGAGTGTCTGGAAAAGCCACTTTACAAGAGGGTAGATCAAGAAATATAACATTTTTTAATGAAATGAGCAATCACAACTGTGAATCATTGGGATATGTATGCATTTGCATTATGCTGCCACTACTTTACTTCAATAAGATATAATCTGCATAGTTCATTCTTCATTGCGAAAGGGTTGCTGCAGGTAAAAATAATAATTTGATTTGCAAGTTTACAATATTTCTGCATTGATATCAAGTTAAATCACATATTGCCTAGTGCCTACATCAGAGAAGTTGGATAACTTCATATGGGAAATTTGGTGAACCACACCATGTGGTGGCTTAAACTTGTGTTGTTGACTGTTGAGTCAACCAAGATGGGATTATAGTTAAAGTGATGGCTTAATGTATTTATGTATGATCATCTCCATTTCATGGAAATGTTGTTTCTGTAAATAAAATCTCCAGGTGTATACATAATTTTGGAGATTTTTTTTGTTATTTTTATTTATTTTATTTGTTCAACATCATTTCATGTTCTATTTGTTTGGGTCCAGGATCTGTTTATCCTGGAGTTGACTTTTGCAAGAAGCTCCTCTGTGGCCTGTGGGGTGTCTATTGTCCGAAGGTGAGCTTTGCAACAATGCTATTGTCAAACCCAACACACACACACAAAAGGCTGAACTGGCTGATAGACGAAATGTGTTTGAACTTTGAAGGATGTACATACACTCTGAAGTCTGAATTAACTATGGAATGTAAGCTCTTTTTTGTGTCATTGTGTAGGAGATGCCTGAATCCTGATGCCAGTTCAAACTTAAGAGTTAAGAATGCTGAAGCCTGAAGCCTGCTGAATGCAAGAATTTTGTATCATGTTTATGTCTTAGTATAATGGCATGTACAACCTTTTGCTTCCTGTATGTGGCAATGTGGGCCTGTGGCATGTACTTACTAGTTACTACTTACCTGGATGGCTGGATGGCTGGATATCATATCATATGAAACTATGAAATGTGTTTTTACCTGGATATCATATGAAACTATGAAATGTGTAATTACCTGTATGTGGCATGTACTTACCTGGATACCAAATCTCACTTAGAATATGAAACTACTAATGTGCTAGCTAGTTTTTAGCTACGGCTCGGCGAAATAACGAGCGGCTCATGAGCCAACCTCGAGCCGAGCCGAGGCAGTTTTGGGCTCGTCTCGAGTGGCCGAGCCGAGCTTGGCTCGGCTCGCCATCTCACCGAGTCCGACTGAGCCGAGCCGAGCCTAGCTCGGCTCGGCTCGTTCACTTTCTACTTCAAACACACCAATCAAATGCGTGGAAACTTAGGCCACACTACCACCGACCGGACCCGTCCAGCCACTCGCTCGATGTTGAACGTCCATGAACGTCAGCCAGTTTCATCATGAGTTGGGCATTTTTTTTTAGATAATGGAATCGTCTCTGGCTTCTGCCAAAGCACACAGCCCGGTTTTATTACATAATTTGCAGCTACCCAGCTGATTTACTGGATCTAAAACACATCTTGACTATTGGAACAAAAATTAAGGATAACAAAGTCTATTGTAATTAATCCATCCGTTCTTGGCAAAAAGCTTCATTGCAATGACCTCCAATCGAGTGCACACTGAACGAATGTTCTCCCTTGCTTCCTCACGCTGCAACAACGCCCAGAATCGCAGCCAATAAGTTCCCTTGAAGACAGCCTGCATAAAAGAAGCATATCGTTTCTTCTGAAACACAGAATCATTGCGACAACACCATATAGCCCAACAAATAGCAGCCACACCCATAAAGATCAATTGTGTCTGTTTTTTTCCTATGCCCGTGAGCCAATCCCCCATCATATGAAACATAGATTTAGGTAATGAGTTGGGCATTTGGTACAGTGCCAGACGTGTTTATTATTCACAGAATTTTTAGTAGCCATACACCATTTGATGATTGATTGTCTGTTCCATTTTTTGGCTCGCTGTCTCTCTAGAGCCTTTGCTGCTTTCCCCAGTCTCCATCTATGTCTCTCTGCCTGCCTATAAATAAGGTCATAATATCTCCTTGCTCATAAGAGGTAGCCCTCATCTTGCATTGTCAATTGTACAAACCTCTCTCCGAGAACTGTACTGTCAATCCAAGAACGTCAAGAGCTTGTGAGAGATTTAGTGCAAGAAAGATGGTTAAGGTTGGTTACTAAGCTCATCTTTCTCTTGAGAGCTCTTGTGCAATGAGTGTTCGGTCTTGCTTGATTTGTGTTTTTGAATGTGTTCTTTTTTCGTGTTTGGTTTCTTGTTGCAGCAAAAGATTGTTCTCAAGTTGCCACTGGATGATGAGAGGAAGAGGAGGAAGGCCTTCAAGGCTGCTGTTGGCATGACAGGTAAAAAGTAGTTTCAACTTCATTACTTTGTATACATCTGCTTGTGGAGTTTTCTGACTAGGAGGTGCTGAATTCTTCAGGTGTGACGTCTGCGACGATGGAGGGTGGAAAGATCATCGTCGTGGGCGACGGTGTTGACCCGATCGCGCTGACGACGATGCTCCGGCGCAGCCTGGGCTACGCCGAGCTGCTTACTGTGTCGTCCGGCGATGACAAGAGGAAGGACGGCTACGGCTACGGTGGCGGTGGCGGCATGAGCTTCGGCGGCAAGGATGGCAAGGGCGGCGGCTACCATCAGCATGCGGTGGCGCCAGTTTCATACCCTGCCTACCAGCAGTACAACGCCGTGCCTTCCTACCCTGTCTACTCCTACCCTGCTTACCAGCAGCAAGAACAGGATCCTTCTTGCAGTATAATGTGAAAGTCTGAAAGAGATTGTGAAGCTTAATAGTTGGCAGGTTAAAAGTTGGCAAAAATCTTGAAATTAAGACTTGACGTCAGGCCAAGATGGCCTGAATAGATCAAGCCAAGATGATCCAAGAGATGCTGGCTAGGTGGGCAGTATGTACAGGTTTGATCAGCAAAGGTGGTTTCAGAGTAGAGAGTTATTGGAAGGAAGGAATAAACGAAGAGGTGTTGCTGTTGCAAAAGCTAAGTACAAGATGATGATGATCCAAGTGCAAATTGCAGCACCTTGTACAAAAAAAAAAAGGAATAAACGAAGAGGAATAATTTTTTTTTTTTGGTTCAAGAAGTAGAGTTTATTTGAAGAAGAGGGAGAAATAAGAAGCATTTGTACATTACTTATGTGTTTGTGTGTTTATCTACTGTGAGGGGAGTGCCGAAGAGTTCATATTTTTCGTCCCCTTTGCTTGTGGAAGTGATCTGTTATCTGATGGATCAAAGCTGAGCGTACCGGATTGAATCCATGTTTTCTGAATTTGCATCTTTCTGTGTGCGGAGAGTTGATGTTGAAGGTAGTGCAGCAGAGATGCAGAGCGATTTGGGGAACTTGTGTTTATTCACACTGCTATATGATATGATGTTCCACATCGAAACTATCTAAAACTATCTCTATGCTTAAAAAGAACTCCTCCCTCAATTATTTGTGCAAAGTAGAAAAATGTTACTTTTTTTTTCTTGAACGACAATCCCAAAGGGGGATTTTCATTTGCACGTGACTGACATGACACATCAAATTTCACAATCTTCAATCAATAATATTTTTCTAAATATTTAAATTGATCGTAAGAAAATAATATTATTAGATTTGTTGTAATAAATAGTTTATAATATTACACTTCCACACCAATTTATAAATGTGTTAGCATAAATTGGAGACAGTAAAAAATCAAAAGTGCCAGGCATTATGAAATAGAGGGGATACATAATTAGGGTTCACAAAATCGATGATTTTTGACCAAAAACCGTGATTTTCGATTGTATCAAAGCGGCTTGGCAATAAACACTGTTGGTAAACCGTGGAATTCAAATGCAACTTCAAAGAATTAGAAAAAAATTATCAAAAAGTGTTAAAATTTTTTAAAACTTTTTGTGTGAGATTCTGAGGCAATGCTAATGATGCTATAAAATTTTCAAATGATTAGCAACCAGTGTAGTTTTTCAAATTTTGATAGTGATATTGTTAAAATATATGCTCTTCAGTTTTTAATTTTTTAGTTGTAGTAAATGAAGTCTAATATTTCTTAAACTTTTTTTGTGATTTTCTAGGGTAATGCTAATGATGTTGTAAAATTTTTAGATGATGATCAGACCTATGTATTTTTTAAAATTCTAAAAGTGCTACTGTCATTGTATATGCTCTTCTATTTTTGATTTTATATAGGCAATAAATGAAGTCTAATATTTCTAAAAATGTTAGTGAATGATCCTTGGGTACTATTTATGGTTACATTAAAATTTTACAATGTAATTAATTTTGTAAATTGTTATAAAAATCAGATAGTGTCTCTGTTCCTTTTCATTAATTGTTGTTTTTTTATTTTTTAGAAGCGATAAATGATTTCAAAAATTATTTAAATTTCTTTGAGTTGTTTTTATAGATTAACTGGGATTTTTTTAATTTTTGGATTTTTTTCAATTTTTCTTCTGTGTGCTAAACATAAAAAAAATCGCTCGAAAGTCAAAAATCAAAGAAAACCGATCGAAAATTGCTCGAAAATTTGTGAAATTGCTTGATTCATTTTTTTCTCCATTGTTTGATCACCATTTTCAAAAAATTTGAATTTAAACTTCTTTGGTTTCTACCGATATTTCTATTTTTTACCAATTTTCAAAAATAAAAAATCATTAGAAAATCAAATTTTTTATTTTGTTAACCTTGTACATAATACATTGATGATGCTACAACATGATCGTTTTTTCGTCTAGCCACTAAACACTGTAAACAAAGGATAACATGTATCGTTGTTGTGAAACACGAACCATTTATCTGGAGGTTGATGTTACATTTTCTAGCCCCACATCATACACAAACTTAAGAAGAATTAGGCATCAACCCATGCACGTGGATGGGTTAGCGATTTTTTTTCTCTATTTTTTCTATCATTTTTATGTGAATTCCTTTTACTATTGAACATCTGTAGAAATTCCTTGTGATCATGAAATTTAACTCTTCCTTTTGTTTCCAATATTTGTCCATTTCCTTTTATTATCAATATTTGTCCATTTTTGTAGACATTCCTTGTGATCAGGAAATTTAACACTTCCTTTTGTTTCCAATATTTGTCCATTTCCTTTTGTTTCCAATATTTGTTCATTTTTCTTGGAAGGTTGTTTCACAATGATTCCTTGTGATCATGAAATTTAACAATTCCTTTTGTTTGCAATATTTGTTCATTTTTATTGAGGAAAATAAGAGCGTTGTTATTGCAATATTTTCACTCTTTACCCTACCTTAATGCTGTAGAAGAGTGTTGAGCACTTGTAGTATGTCATTTAATAGGAGTACTATGATCCAATATTATTAACTATTTCACATGTTATGTATCTCCTTGGTCTATGTATATGATGGGCTTGATAAAATATTATGAAACAAATAAAGCTATTTCTCTTGGCTTTTTAATAAAGCTACACACTAAGCCTGTTGTGTAAGAATTACTGACATAAAACTAAAGTAAATATACTGAAGTAATTGTTTCCTACCTTGTTCTTTCACCAACTAAAGTTTTATTTAAAATATCATCATTTAATATTTTATAATATATTTTCATATTCAAATATGCAAATGCATACACAAACTGCATTTTACACTTTTTGTGTGAATAATAATAGAAGATCAAAACTTGGAATATATATTCCATAAAATTTGAATTTCAAATTTATAGCAGAACAAATATTGTTTTCTAAATTTAATGCTTGGCACTTAAATTTTTATATTTAAATATATCAATACATATTTGAAGCATTAAAAGTGTGAAATCGATGTCTCCAAAGTCTATCGGTACTGCAATTCTTTATGCTCGAAAGTTTAAGGTTTCAAATCACAAGAATTCTTTGAAATTTTATTTTTCAATTTTTTGGATGCAAGATATTTTTTAGTTAAAATGTAATAAGCGGCACATGAGGCATTGTATTGCTATTCTGTATGTTAAAAAAACTAATTTTAGTTGGCCAAAATCCAACATATAGTTTGGAAATATGTTAAATTATGTTTGGTAAGTCAAAAAATAATACATGCAGCAATAATACATGTGGCATAGCAGCCACTCTCTCCACCAATTGAGACGTGCTATATATAGTGGACTGCTAGTTCTGTTATAGTGTTGTTGCTGTAATATTTAGCATTCTATACCTATACTAATTAGCCACTATTAAAAAAAGCTCCCACGTTAATTAAAAAGATCTAGAGACCCAACCTGCAATAGCTCAAATTAAAAAAGAAGAGTTGTAACAGCCCAAAAAATTAATTCCTCTATTAGCTATGTTTGAAACATTAAATTTATGCATTTTTGAGATTTTCATGCATTTTGGAGAATTACAAAAATATTTTTATATTTAGTAAATCATTAAAATAATTTGCAAGAAAAAATAACAGCTAATAAAATATTGAAAACAAATTCTTAGTTGCTAGGTTGTCCAATGGACCTCTCCAAAAATTTTCATAATTTTTAGAGTTGGTTTGCTAATTTTAAAATTTTAAATTTTATTCCTATAATTAATTTATTTTGGAAAGGATTAAAATTCTGACGCACGCACCCATCCCCACCCAAACCCGCCTTCTCCCCTCTCCCTTTACAGTTTCATTTGCATGAAATCATCTTCTTCCAAACCCACCTCCTCTCTGTCGCTCTTTCCAGCTACCACTAACCAGCTGGCCTAGGTCCCACCATCAGAGCTTGTTGTCCACCTCTCATCCTCCCACTTGCCAAAGTAGACATGCACCCTCTTAGAGACGCGCTAGTGCTTGCTCTCCTTAGTCGCACCACAACCTAGTAGATCCTTGAGCCCACGCCGTAGCTGCCATTACCCACCTCAGCTCGCCACTGCCCACGAGTTCCAATCATCGTGTGAGTACATGCCGTGCCAACATTGCCAACACCACTCCAACTAAATCTATCAACTTTGGTTGAAGATTTTTGTCCTGACATGCACTCTAACCGTGTGCCCAACCGGTCCCATCACTGCATTCACTTTGCTGCCTTGGCTTGCCTTGCACACCGAAAGAGAGGTCGAGCCGCTTGCCCCATCATGCCGTGCTTGCCTTGTCATGCTGTGCTCATGAGAAATCACGAGCAACTCCCATCTTTCTCCTTCCTATTTAAGCCGAGCCACTCGCATCATCTCCTTTAGCTCAACATTTCTAGCTTACCCTCCAAGAATCATAACACAAAGCCTTGGGGGTTTGCTAGGAACGGCACCATCCTCCCCAGAGCAGGTAAGCACGCCACCACGCTATTGCCGCACTATTGATCTTCCTTGCTCAACACGTGTGTCATCTTTCTCCTTGAGCTCTACTATTACCAATTTCATTCATGCCTTCGTAGGGCAAGTCGTGGGAACCTGCGTAGCTATCGTCATCTTCCTCTCTGGTGAGCACGCCACTCCAAGCCCTAGTAGTGTGGATATGGTAGAGTGTCTCCAAGTTTGTAGGTGTTTTGAGATAATGAATGACCGAAATGGCGATCAGAGGGGGGTGAATGATCAATAACAATTTCCCCTATAAAGAACCAACCAAAACCTCTCTTGATCAAATATAAGTAGAAATGGAATTATCAGAGAAACTCAGTCTAGGGCGGCACTACCACAATGCAAATCCCGGTACTACCGTGAATAGTAAAATTAGCATGATCTAAAAATAACATCGGTGTAACTTTTGATCAGCTGGTCCAAATCCCGTGAAACCTTATATGCCCCTCCCTAAGGATGTCAGGAACATATTCAAGTCTTTAATAACAAGGATTAACTTCAAAGTTCTAATCTTTTTTAAATTTAGAGAAGGTAGCATCAAAACCGGGCCAAGAACAAAAACTTCACCTAGAGCTTGCTCGTGGATTTGATCAATGAGACAATCTCTCACATGTCACAGTAAGCAAGAACACACACTACACCATGACACCAAATTAGCGTCAGACATCAGTCGGCAATAATACATAATTACTGACCAACTATCTGTCGCTAAAACTTGGTGACAGACTAACTGTCGGCAATAATACTTTTAGGGTCAGATGGTGCATTGGAAATTATTTTGATATATAGGGACATACTATGTGTCGGCAATTCTCATTTTCTAGATCAAACTGTCTGACGGTAATCATTGTACACTATTTACCATCTGTCTAACTGTCGTGAAACTTCGGTTTCTGGCGGCAAAATATATTATCAGTAGCGAGCGAATTTCACAGAGCACCATGGCCTCCTCGCCCTAGGTTAAACGAAGCCCCTCAAATCTCCCAAATCACTCTCCTCTCACTCGCCGCCACACTCGGTCTTCTCCACGCGCGACGCCCTTGCCCGACGCCGCCGCCTCGCCCGCCCCGCCCCTCAGTAGCCGCCTCGCCTCCGTCCCTTGAGCCCTCTTCCCCTCGGTCGCCAAGGCCGAGCGCCGCCGCCTTGCCTTCTGCTCACCACAGCCGCCCCCCTCTCTCACTCCCAGTGCCACCCACGGTCCGGAGCACCGCCTCCCTCACCCGTGCTGTCGCTCCCTTCGCCCTCCGCCTCTCTTCCCTGCGGGTGCCGAGCCCAGACGGCCCCCCTCGGCCTTCGGCCGGAGGTCGAGCGGCGCCGCACCGCCTCCGGCGTTCCCCCTCTCGGCCCCATGGTGCAGCCACCCTCTCCGCACAAGCCGCTGCCGAGCCACCCGCCGACCTCTTGAGCACCGACCAAACCGAGCTCCCCCTCACCGGATCTGGCGCTTCCGGCACCGACGGCTTCCCCGGCCACCCCAAATTGGCCATGGCATCCCCCTCCCAGGCTAAGTGCTATGCCTCTTTTTTTTGCCATGGATTCTCCAGTTTCCTTACTTCTTATTCTAGGTTATCACTATGTGCGTGGCTACAACCGGACCCAAGCTTCGGTGACCTCCTGGCCGCCCTTGGGCGACCTGCGCCTGCCTACCTCGTCGATGCCACGGTGCTGCAGAAACATCGCGATCCTGCATCGCAACCGATCCAGAAGCGGAAAAGGACACCCCTTCCTTCTTCATCTAAGCTAAGCACTCTACTCCTTAAACCTCTAGCCTACAGGTCTATATGCCTTTGAGATGATTTCACTTTACAACTTGATCATGTGCAAGATGAATATTATCATGTTCTACAATAACCTGTGATTGATGATGTGAGGTCCAAAGTTTGACTCAATGTATTGATGTTTTGCTATAAAGATGATTATATTTGAAGCGTGGTGCGAATTCTGTTTGATCATTGAGAAATAGGAAAGATTTTAGCTCGCAATCCTGTTATGGTTAATCTGCCATTTGAGTTTCTTAAACAGATTAGTGAATGACTGACATTTCATATATAATCATGCTCAACAGAGGATAAATTACCATTAGTAAAGTACAAGCATCTATTTGCAGGACCTAGGTTTATTAACGTTTTTAATAAGCTATAAATTTATATTTCTAGGCTGGCTAGAAATATGATTAGCAGGGTTGGTTCTCTGCCATGAGTGGTGTAACTAACTGTAAGAGGGTAATCTTCTGATCATTCTGGAAATCTGAGTGTACTGATTGGGAATGATTTAAAAAAAATGAGCCTCCTTTACGGATAGGTATTGCACTTTGGTCTAAGTCTGAAAATGAGTTATGCTGTAATATATATATTTGATCATTTCTTTTGCATTTGAAGATGCACTCCACTAGAATATATTTCTACTTGTGAATGAAAGTTTTAAATTGGATATCTAAACATGTTGAGTTGGGATGCTTTCAGAAAATGATAGAATTGAATGGGAAGTTTATTTAATTTTGTTGGGTTTATAATTTACTATCATAGAATTTTGTGTGTATATATTGTTGACGTTGTGCATGAGTGTATGTATTAGATGCTGGTATGGGTGATAGATTGTATGACTGATTACATATATTTTTGGATGAGTATTGATAACTTCTGGATTCAGTGGAATTGAAAGGGGTTAGATTGTGTATAATCGTGAATGGTAGATTTTGAGTAATTGAGGGTATTGATTGTGCGCTACTTATATATTGAAGGTGGCATATACTTTTGAATGGTATTGCATTGGATATTTATTTATTGATTTATTGGTTTATAAATTGAGATATTGCTGTGCATATATCTTGTGGAAACCTGGAGGTAAGCTTTGATTGACCTCTTTTTGGGCATATATCTCGTGGCTTATTGCAATTGTCTTTTCTGCTTTTCCCCAACTATACTTGATTGGAATCGTGATATTTCCTTGATGACTTCCACAAAAATGCTTCCTTTTCATTATGAAGATTTGTTTTATTATTGACGCTGGTTTTGTCACAGGTTGGAAATTGAGGGAGCGGATCCTCAGGCGTTTGTCCGATTAGCGTGCAAGGCAAGTTCTTTCTTTACTGGGGTATACAGGGAAACTGGGAACTGAGTTTTGATGGTGGATGCAGGTTTTCTGGCCCCTAGACGATGATTGGTACAAGGGTTCTATTACGGGGTACAATGAAGCAACCAAGAAGCATTACGTATGCTCTCTAGATCCTTGGTGGTGTAAAGATTCTTATTTGTTTTTGTTCTTGAAAAAATTGTTGTGTTTGACCAAATTCTCCAATGTTTCAGTAGTTGAATGGGATCTTGAAATTCCATTTTCCATCTTTGCTGAATTAATTGTTGTGTTTGAAAGAATAAAATTTTCTATTTCCTAGATAAGAAGGATATGAAATTTCTCCAATGTTTCAGGTTTTTCATAGTTGAATGGGATAAAGCTCTCGTATTCAAATCTTTCCTACATTTTCCTAATATAAAGATTTGTTTTGTTTAGTTATCAGATGCTAGATAGCATTTGACTTTTAGTGTTCATATATCTATCATTCCATTTTCCATCTGTTGCCTGAATTATGGAGTCTGCAATGTGAAAATCATGTGGTCGATAACTAGAGCTAAACGAACTGCAGGTGAAGTATGATGATGGTGAAGCAGAGGACCTTACTCTTGCTGATGAAAGAATAAAATTTTCTATTTCATCTGAAGAAATGAAGTACCTAAACCTGAAATTTGGTATTTCCAATCTAGATAAGAAGGGATATGATGAGTTGCTTGCGCTTTCTGTCAGCTTTCATGACTACCAAGGTCTTGATCCAGGTGATCTTGTGTGGGCTAAGCTAACAGGTACTTCTACTCTCGTGTTCTCTACTTCTGATTGCTGATATTGTCAGCCGATTAACTATGAATTCAATAACGCTGGGCTTTAAGGTTTTTGCCGTGGCTTTATTGCCATTGTTCAAACTGACATTACAGATTCCTATGAATTTTGGCCGTGTGATACTTGATTGGTTCTAATGCTGAAGGAAGTTTTGCATTAACTTAATTGTCATTTTATCTTGTGGGCTACATCACAACTGTTAGATGATTTCGCTATGACCCTTTTGCAGAAAATGTTTCCAAATATTCATGCCTAGGTTACTTGAGTTTTACTTTATTGTGAATAGGGAATCTTTGTGTGAGCAAGTTAGGTATGTTCTAACAAATAGTAAGAATGTTGTACCTTTTGCTTCTGTTCGTAATAATACCAGCCAGCGAAGTTTAAAGATACAAATGTTGCAAAAGCATGTTTCACAATTCCGTGCATGTTGGAACCATGCAACTTTAATTTTTCATAGGTTCTTGTAGCTCCAATCATTTTTATGATTTATACAGTCAACATTCCCATCCCTATAGTGATAACTTGCTTGCCTCAAATGTTCATTTCAAGTAAAAGGTTGCAGTGATGGTGGTCCTGAAATTAAAATCCTTCCTATGCAAATTGCAAGGTCAAGATTTTTAGCCGAATTTAGAATGAGAATGTTTTACTACAATATTGTTTGGATCGTTCTGTGTTCGATCATCTTTTGAGCATACCTATCTATAATTTGACACATGCTTTTCAGTTTTCATCTGCCTGTGCAGAAGGAAAGTTACTTCAGCTTTTATGGTTGTGGAGAACTATGTATAGATATGGATATCCTTACTAGCTAGAAATTTCAAGTCATGTTCATTATCCTTCTTTTTCCCATTTTTTCGTGACAGGGCGCCTTCTTGTTTCTTGGTTTTCCAATGATTCATTGTTTCTTCGATTATGGTTATGGAATGGATGTTTTCCAGCATTGCCAGTTCAGCTATATCAGGTACAATCTACAATCTGATGCAGTGATACTTGTTCATGTCAATTTAGTAACAGCATGAACTAATGCCATGTTTGATGCCATGCCAAAGATAAACTGACAGCTCACTTATCTTTATTTAACAGGCTTGACTGTTGTTCCTGTATACAACTTTAGCATTGCGGGAGAATATATTGCAAAGGCACTAAGACTCATCAAATGTGAGCTGAATAGAGAAATTTCTTCTTGTGGTTTCGCTTGTGTTTACAATAAAGAACACATCACAATCCATAAAAACTGATTGTTGGATGGTCTTCACTTGATTAAAAAAGGTATCTATTTCTTGAGTGTTCACATCTAGCATTAATGCACTTATTGTTGAATGGTCTTCACTTGATTAAAAAAAAGCTGTATAATGCACTGATTGTTGGATGGTCTTCACTTGATTAAAAAAATGTATCTATTTCTTGAGTGTTCACTTCTAGCATTACGAATAAGATGGCGCATTTTGTTTTTATTCCCTTTGCCTAGTTTCTTAACCCTATACATATTCCTGTCCCCCAGTACCCTTGATATTTTTTGGGGGGGGGAGTGTGAGCGCAGTGAATAAATGATGCAAATTAGTTAAGAGCAGCAACGTGAACTGTTGGTCAGAGGGGGGAACATTGTGCGATGATGTGTGGTAGCCCTGTGATAAATATTTCGAATTCAGAATGACTTTATTCTGTTTACTGGACTTTATGTTCGATGGTCTATTAGCCTCCAGAAGCTTGCATGATAGAAATGTCTTGGAAGGATTTGAGGCAATGACATCAAAATGCTGCTATTGAACTGTGATGTCGTGGGATAACTAAATACATTTTGTGACCACTCTAACTAAATTGCATTTTCTAGCAGCAAACATGTCAGTCTCTTTTAGATGTGGTTATGGTTAAAAGGGAAACATGAGAATATTTTAGCAAGCAAAGACACGATCACATTGTTTTAATGGAATGATCAAGTAAGCAAATGCACTATGAACTGCAAATTAAGACTAATTTGATGGTCTGACTCTGAGGTATTGAATAATGTTCCCCTTGTTTGTTTGCTCTCCACCTCATTTGCTTTTTGTGGGTTCTACTTGTGCCTCATAAATGTGGTTGTTACTTTCTTTTGGACCTGTGGATTAATACATCAACACAAGGGCAAATTACATAATTGAGAACAGAACAAGGATGCGTTTTCGAATAAATTTTGTAGGAAGATATAATGTAATAGTAATTATTAATCCAATGCAGTATGACTCTATGCTTCTTTTGTTTTCCACCGTCTTTGCATACGCTAGCCCATGTCATTCGGTTAAATGTACTAGGTAAGAAATTATGTCATTTGCAATGCCACCGCAAAATTGCAAAGACTTACTTGGCTTTTTTTCGCACTCAAGAACTTGCTCGCTAGCTCTTCCGTAGTCCCTAGTGATATGCATCCTAGTTTTTTGCATACTTGGTAAACCAGCATGGATAACAAAATAAGCGCAGATTTGCTTGGCCTTGGTGGTAGGTTCTAATTCATGCAGATCTATGTGGTTGTGCTATATTTGTTTTTCATTTCTCATACTTATTATAGTTGATTCTCTATTGGTATAGTGGTAGCCTACTTCTCATGCACATGTTGTTCATTGATCATTTTACTAAGTATTAATGGAAAGCTTTGTTAATTCGTAGCTATTGAAGGATGGACAATACTTGTCTCGGGAGTCAAAGAAGATGCTGAAGAAGATGATTTGTACAATGCTTTTTGTGAATTTGGTCTTGTCAAGGACTTGCATTTCAATCTGGAGCGTCACATTGGATATGCCAAGGTAAATATGATAGCTTTACACTAAGGTTCATTCTGGATTTTTGGAAAAATGCAATACTAACAGCATGGAGTGTTTGATATGCCTGTTGCTGTGCTTTTTAGGTGTAAAAGGTCCTGCTGAAATGGTAAATTGTTGTGCACGGAGTGATATAGCTATTTGTATATTTAGATATCATGTCTTAGGATCATATTTTCGAACCTTTTGATTAGCAGAAAAATTTTCTTGAGAGACCTTTAACATAACAATTAAAAGTACAACTTATGTTGTTTAGCAACAACCTTCTGATTCACAAATATTCATATGAAATGGTGTTCCTAGAGTTACATAACTGGTCATTTTCTTTCTTCAGTATAGACTTGGTTAACTTGTCAGGATTTACATTCTTCTTGGTTCTCTTATTATTTAGGTGATTTACTTAAACTTTGGCTTTAGCATGCTAAAACTGGATTTTACATTTGGTAATCGATCAACAGGAGTTATTTACTCAATCTTTTACTTGATAGAATTATTAAGATCTTTTTATATGATGCCTTGATTAGTTAAAACAACGCCTACTTGTAGCTTCAAAATCTCATTATTCTCTTTGACATAATCTTAAATCCATCTCTGCTTGAACTCTGAAGTACACTCAATCTTGCCTAACTGATTAATTGGTGGTTGCTCCTCATGTGTACATCCCCAGGCACAAACGCAGACGCAAGCGAGACCAAACCCCTCACCTTCCCCCACCGCGCGCTCAGATCTCGAGTCGCCTTTGTTCATGAGGTAGGGATCGAGCAGAGCTGAGGTGAGGTGAAGCGGCGAGAGTTGGCCGCGGAGGCGGTGAGGTTCTCGGTGGGCGAGGATGGGGCTGATCTCGGGGATGTTGATGGGGTTGGTGGTTGGCGTCGCTCTCATGGCGGGTGGGGGCGTGATGTGGCGCCGCAGCAGAAGCGATCGCCAAGGTTCGGCCACGCAAATCTCTTTGTGATGCATGCAGTTGAGGCGCTCATGGTTCTTATCAAGCTTGCTTTGCGGTTTTTATTCTCTTTTTTCTTTTGGGGTCCCCAACAGTGCGGATATCATGGTCTGGGCTCGCTTGGCAAGGACGACCTCAAGAAGTCGTGCGGTGACAATTTCCCGAATGGATATCCTTCCCACGATTCGAAGCGAGTTAGTGGCATTTCTACGAAATGCCCTTCTTTATGATTGTAGTGTCGTGTGTATAAACTGGAATTTATGACTGACCCTGGATTCAAGCGTAAATCGTATTAGTTAGTATGAATGGCTTTCAAAAGTTGGTTGGTTGCGATTACGTATGGGCTTCAGAGAAGCGAAGTGTAGGTGGTGCAATTTTCTTGAGTAAGAAACAACAATGCTTTCTAGAATCAAGCTACTGTGGAAGGGCAAAAGGAAAAAAAACACCACTACAGGATTTTAGAAGTAAGAGACATGTTGAATGTGTACATTCAGAGATTATCATTTCCTCACATGGGTAAAAATGTTTGATCCCTTTGTCTGATATTTGATGGCATAGGAATCCTTGGTTTGTATTTGCCTAAGATGAGGATATTTTGGAGGAGGCACATAACTTGTGTTAACATTTTCTTCTGTAAAATATTCTGTACATGCAATGGATTGAAAATGATCCAGATTTTGGACCTTATCTTGTCAGTTCATGAGAAGCCGTTCATGCTTATTTGGTTATATTTTACCTGCGATTTTGTAGTTAGCATCGATATTGTATGGAATTGTACCTATATGTTTATTTCATCACTAGTGAATCTTAATTTCCTGATCATCTTTAGTTGCTTTAATTTGCTGACTCCTTTTCCCATCATTTGGTACAAACATTAATATAATAAATTGATTCTTCTTTTTTGTTCTCCCTGATGGTTTACATCGAAGCATCACATCTGCATGTTAAAGATCTAAAAATTGTTCTTGATCTACAAATGGTTCATGTGCTTGCACTAAATTTGGAAGTGTTTTCTCTGCAGGCAGAGTTAGAAGGACCTAGGAAGTTAGTGTTATCATCATGCCCATCTATATAGATGCTTTTGTTCAAAACTACTAGCTACTTGTATGAATACAAAGTGATCATTTTGTATATTGAACACCTCATGTGGATGGAAGATAGTTGACCCTAGCTTTGAAGATCCTGCAGGGTTCTCTTTTGTAAATGATAGATGGTTAACTGTACGAACAATGACACTTTTGGACAAATTTGTGTATTACTCTATTTGAATGAATTTGAACTGTGTTGAATGGATGTATTACTTGATGGACAAAATTTGTGTGTTCTAGTTGAATGAAGTTGAATCATGTTGAATGGATACATTAATTCAATCATTTTCTACTGTAATGTGGTGTACATATGAATTAATTATTAGTTAGATATATAATATTTTATAACCCTCAGACTATTTGTCGGCAAAAGTCTTCCCTCAGACTATCTCGGCAAAAGTCTTCCTCGCACTATCTGTCGGCAAAAAGTGCGTCTGTCGAAAAAAGTATATCACATCGGCAAAAGTCTTATAACAATGTCGATCATCTGTCGGTAAAATATATCTGTCGGTAAATGTTTTTGCCGACAGACTTCTAATGACAGTTATTTTCTGTCGGCATAACTTTTACCGACAGATAATAAGTCGCAATATGTGGTTTTTGCCGACAGATACACTGTTGATGAAAATGTGTCATGGTGTAGTGACACCGAAGAAATACCCCTCAAATTATGCAAGAAAAGATCTACCACTAGATTTTCCCCCTCAAGACAAAAAACTAGTTTCTTGAGAGAACTTTGATGATCAATTTGAGAACATGTCTAGAAGATTGGGGTATGATCTCCAGAGGATTCATCCATCAATCATTCATCCTTAGCAATACAATATCAAGAAAAGAAGAAACCAAAAGGAACTTAAAGCTCAAGAAGGGAAAGAGGAGCAATGTAACATTCCATTTTTGAGCCTTTTTAAAATTTTAGTGAATTTAAAAATTTCTTTTAGTGCAAGCAAATTATTTGAATCAAAGGTATAAGTTTAAATGAGTTCAAAATAATTTATCTAGGTTCCAAATGCTTGAAGCATTTTTGAGATTTTTTGGGATTTTTCCTAATTTATTTGCTATTTATTTTGGCTTTTCCTAATTTTTTGGATTTTTCTTCAAAGAAAAATATTTTCTTTTCCCCGTGGGCCGTTTTTCCTCTGGCCTAGCTCCTATAGCATTGTGTCAGCCCATTTTCTTCATCGCCCGGCCTGCTTTCTTCTCTCCTTGCTCCGGCCCACTCCGCTCTTGTCAGTGTCACGAGCTTCATCTCTGTGTGAGCTCCGCCGCACCATTTGTCTCCCACACCTGCCACCGTGATTTTCGCGGTCGTTCGCGTCGTATCCGTGCTAAACTTTTAGGGATCTGCGCCTATAAATAGTGCCTCACTTGCTCCTCTCCCTTGTTCCGAGTTGCGCCGTTCATTCACCGTCAAATCGCAAGCCCTAGCCGTTGTTGTTCTCCGCCATGACTGTGCACTTCTCCACTATTTTCTTCCCCGCCGGTGAACCTCCACCATTGTTTTTGGTTGTATCAAGTTCATCGTGCCGCCCTCTCCATTTTGCCCCAACTCGGTGCAGTCTTGTTGCGTTTTGTCCTGTCAGCTGCGTCTTCTTCTTCGGTTCTAGTGAGCCCGCGCCATCGCTGAGCCGCTCTGCTCCACGCTGCCCGTGCCCACTGGTGCCACGCTGAAAGACCATGTGGAGGTCTATCCTTGTGTGTGATGAGTAATTGATGAGATTTGAGCTTGGTTTGATTTGAAATTAAGTTTGATTTGAATTGGATTTTTGATTTGAAGCAATTTGAGTGTTGGTTGCTTTTCCCAGTGCTACTGGCCTAGAAGCGGTAGCACTGAACCTTTGAGCAAAATTATGATTGATTAATGATTTTGGGATAATCATTGAATATCTTTGTGGGCATTTCTATGTGAAAGGTTTTTTCCTTGTCTTTGATGGTTGCAGGGCGACGGTGCTAGGTCATGGTGAGGCGGAGGATGACTGGGACTAAGCGAGGAGCGTCGAAGGTCCAGACGGTCGGGAGATCGCCGGAAGATGATCGAAGATGGAGTCCGGGCAAGCCAAGAAGACAAGGAAAGGAGGAGATTCTTGCTAGACATAGTGTGGATCAAGGAAGGCCGTTGGATTGCGGTCTAGTTGATAGGTTAGCGGGTCTAGGTAGTATGCTTTGAAACCCGTGCAAGAAAACCTAGTATGTGTGAGGGTTTTGGGTTAGTCCTTGCATGACTGTGTGAGTGGGTTAATCCTAGCCTTTAGATGAGTACTCTAGGGTTGTGGGACTCATCCAAGGGTGGTAGGTGGCCCAAGAGTAATATAAATAGGGGCAGAGGGGTAGCCTCCTCCCCTTGAAGGTTAAGAGTTTTTTGTGCTTCTTTGAGCTTTGCCCACCTTGTTGTGAGGCTTTGTATACCTCCTCCTTCTAGAAATGCAAATCTTTTTTCATTCATGCTTGAATTTACATTATGCATTTACTTTATGTCTTAAATTCATCATTTAAATTCAGCATTTATATTCCTGCAATTTACTTTCTCGCAATTTACTTTCTTGCAATTTGGATTTGCCTCCCCTCCTTCTAAATGCTGTTGTTCTTGGATGTCTTGAGTGTGTTCATATTATTTTACATCTCTCTTGCACCCTAGGATAGAGTAGAGATCATCTTTTCTATCATGTGCCAACTCTATTCAGAACTTGTTCTTCGCGCATCAGTCAGTATTTGATTTTTAGAAAAATCATTTTTGAGTGATTCTTATTGGAGAAGGTGAGGGACTCTCATATACATCTGTGAAAAAATTTGGGAGTCCACTGGTCGCACCGTTTGGGTGCCATGAGGTGAAAACCGAGTCCCAAACTTTCTGCTCGAAGTTCATGACTGTCTTTGTTCTTTGATTTTTGCTGATTTTTTTTCAAGGATTTTTGAGGTGAACTTTGGAGTGCTTCATGACTCAATTGATCATAGGGACAAAAATTTCTAAAATTTCTTGAGCACCAGAAATCCACCAACCTCCTGCTCCAAGTGAGGACAGTTTCTGGAAATTCTGCTTTTGCTTTTTTGAAAGTGACTTTTGTGATTTGGCTTAATATTCTTTCTAAAAGCAAGAGTTAAATTGATTCATTTTGTTTTGGACACTAGACAACCAGAATTGTGACTCAAAAATCCCCATATATTCTAGGGTTCTCATCCATGCAAGTTAGGGGTACACATAGTTGTCTAGTTATACAGGTTTTTCATGATTTCCTTTGTGCGATCCTTTTGAGGTATTAGTTGGAGTATTTTGGGGAAAAGTTTTATTTGCGACCATTCACCCCCCTCAGTTCGCCATCTCGATCCTTCAATTTGTATCAGAGCCAGTTTTGCTCTTCCATAGATCTTGACCGGTCTCGAGAGCCATGGCGACATACAAGTATTCCACCAGGCCTCCCATCTTTTGTGGGGTCGATTTTCCATTTTGGAAGTTCTAGATAGAGTCATACATCACTGCCCAGGGCTTCCTGATGTGGCAGAAGGTGAAGCTCCCATATGAGGTTCCTGCCGATGAGAACGTCACGGCCGGCAATATGGTTGACGTTGAGGCAAATATTAAGGCAAGGAATATTCTCATACAGGGACTCATCCATAGTGAGTATGATCGGATCTCTCACCTGCGATCCGCTCATGATATTTGGGTGACCCTCGATGCATACCATGAGGGCACTACCCAAATCAAGACCGTGAGGCAGGATCAATATAAGCGTGAGTACAATAAATTTGAACAACACGCTGGTGAGAGCCTAGATGAGTGTTTTGGTCGGTTTACAAAAATTTTGAGCGATGTTCGAGCTGTTGGTTGCATATACCCTTACTCAGATAATGCTCGATATTTCTTGACCGCACTCGATCTTCGTGTTTAGGAGATGAAAGTGACCACCATCAAGGACACTACCAACTTGTTGACCTTGAATTTTGACGGGCTCTATTCCTAACTCAAGACTCATGAGATCGATGTCGTCTCTTGCAAGACAAAATCACAATTGATGGCTTTGGTTGCTGATCCAATTGGACCTTCTTTCGATTCTTCTAATGGATTTTCCCTCTCCGCCCTTTGCAAGCTAAACGATGATCAACTGGACAAGTTTCCAGAAACTGAGCTTGCTCTTTTAGCTCACAAGTTTTCTCACGCATACAAAAGGGTGAGAGAGAGGAAGAGAGATGGCACGATCACCTGCTTCGAATGTAGTGGCCCCAACCACATTCGAGCGAACTGTCCCAAATTGGATAAGGGCAAGAATGACTCCAGCAATTCCGACAAGAACGACTACACCGACAATAACCGCAACAAGAAGCCTCCAGTTCACGATCCGGCGCACGAGAAGAAGTACTGCAACTTCTCAAAGAACAAGAAGCTCTTTCACCGCATCCTCACTGCCCTCGACAACATCGGCCTCTCCAACACAGAGACATGGAGCGATGAAGGTGAGAATGATCCACAAGAGAAGAAAGGCAGTGACGACTTCTCCAGCATGTGCTTCATGGCGGACATCAACGGCATCAGCGACTCCGAGCTCTACATTGACTCGGAAGAGGTACCTTCTTATGACCAGCTCAATGAAGTTTTTTGCAAATTAGGGAAATTTCATGCTAGAGCTAGAGCTAGGTGTGTGGAGCTTGAGAAGGAAGTAGGTATCTTGACTCGGGAGTTAGCTTCTTTTAGATCTTCTCCCTCCCGAGTCACTGATGACTATTCTTTGTGTAATACTTTGCTTGTGGAGCTTGAGAACCTAAGGACTTTGCATGATAATGTGCAAACTGAACTTGAAAGTCTTAGGTTGAAGAATGCTATCACTTGTTCTATTGATATCTCCTTTCTAGATAATTGCCCTAAGTTACTTGCTAAAATTGATGCCATGAGCATTCACCTTAGGAAGCTTTCTTTTAGAAATGATGAACTCGAAATGCATGCTTCTAAGGACTCTGTCAGCTCATGTGAGGGCTGTAAGCAACTAAAACTTGACAATGAAGATTTAAAAGTCAAGTGTGCTAAGTTTGATAAGGACTAGATAAGTTACATAAGAGTTGCTTGCATTGTTCTGTGATTGAGGGGGATTTGGATAAAATCCAAGTCGAACTTAGGAAGAAGTTAGAAGACCAAGCCCAAAGGATTAGAGAAGCTCCTTGCATTTCTTGTGAGGCCCTCAAGATTGAGGCAGCCGTGCTGAGGGAGAAAAATACACGTGCTGGTGTTTCTTCTTCTCTTTCTGGTTCTTCTTCTTCCTCTCACCCTTGTTCTTCATGTGCCTCTCTCTTCCAGGAGTGTGATTATCTCATGAGCACTCTCGAGAAGTTTGTAGGAGGCAAGAAAAAGCTAAACCTCATTCTAGACGAATAAAAAATTAGCATATTTAATCAGGGTCTAGGATTTGACTACTTGAAGCACACTAGGACTCATCCTCCTACCATTGTGTGTGGATCTAAGAGTGGAGAGATTGTGATAGCTCTCAGGGTGAGTACCACTGTGTTTAGGTCTGTTGGGGTTGTCCATGGGACTTTTGAGCAGAAGGGTGCTTTTCCTGTCACTTCTGCCTCTAACAAGGCGAAGTATTCATGCACCTTCTGTAAGAAGGATGGTCACTTAGTGGATTTCTATTTTAGGTGCGCCAAGATCATGAGGCGTGAGCGTGTTGCTGCTCTTAGGGGTATTCAGGGTCATCCCTAAACTCTGAGTGCTTCTAAGGCACACACTGCTTTTAGACAGGTTAGAGACTCGCCTATTTTTGGGTAGCGTCCAAGACTCGGTTTTCATGTTGTTAAGTCAAGTTTTAGTCCTAGAGTTACACGTGATCAGACTTTCCACCGTCTTGTTGATATTCCTCATTTTCTTCATTGAGGTAGATATCAGCGGTGTGAGGTGTTTTCAGGTAGGAGATTTAGGTAGCCTCGTTGGGATGGTCCGGCCTTTGCACTACAAACGGGCCAAACCAGTGACAGCTCCTAGATCTTCTACTAGAGTTGCTTCTTCTGATCTTGTGAGAGTTGAGCGTCAGAGAGACACTAGAGTCCAGTCTTCTTCTATAACTGGTACTTCGAGGCGTAATGTGGTTCAGTATTGGGTTCCCATATTTTCACTTTATTCCAGTACTGAGTCCTCTCTCTCTTTTTTGGCTTGATCAGGTCCGTCGGATGGGGAAGGGAGATGTTTGGATTGTTGACTCCGATTGTTCTCGCCATATAGCTGGAGACTCACATTGGTTCTCTTCCCTAGTCCGAGCCCCCAGTGATGAGTTGATCACTTTTGGGGATACTACTTCAGGTAGAGTCATTGCTAAAGGTACCGTCTACATTAATGAAAATTTTATTCTTAAGAATGTTGGCTTAGTGAGTAAGCTACAATATAATTTGCTTTCTGTTTCTCAGCTTATCGATGACTCTTTCAAGGTAAGCTTTAAAAGTAATGCTTGTAGAATCCTTGATTCATCAGGAGAGTTAGTTTGCAGGATTTCTAGATTTAGGAGAGTCTTTCGTGCTGATTTTTCTGTTTCTTCTGGAGATTCTCTTCGGTGTTTGATTGCTTCTGAGTCTCGTGATCTCTTTTTCTGGCACAGGAGACTTGGTCACATTGGTTTTGATCATCAGACCGGAGTTAGAAGCCACAATCTTATTCGTGGTTTGCCCAAACTCAAGATGGTCAAAGACTTAGTTTGCTCTCCCTACCGACATGGCAAGATGATTACTGCTTCTCATCCTCTAGTCACCGTAGTGATGACTGATGCACTAGGATAGTTTTTACATATGGACACTGTTGGTCCAGCTAGAGTGCAGTCAGCAGGAGAGAAGTGGTATGTCCTTGTCATTGTTGATGATTTCTCGAGGTATTCTTGGGTATTTTTCATGGTCTCGAAGGATGAGACTTTTTCTCACTTCAAGGGATTTGTTAGTAGGTTTTCTATTGAGCTCCCTGGTACATTACGAGCTATACGCAGTGATAATGGCACAGAGTTCAA
The DNA here is from genome assembly GCA_036346375.1 of Guadua angustifolia. NCBI lineage: Eukaryota > Viridiplantae > Streptophyta > Magnoliopsida > Poales > Poaceae > Guadua > Guadua angustifolia. Next base: position 4,911,183 of record CM070516.1, read on the forward strand.
GAATTCCTACTTTGAGAGTTTCTGTGTGGAGACTGGTTTAGAGCATTAGTTGTCTTCTCCCTACGCCCCTCAGCAAAATGGCGTAGTGGAAAGGAAGAATAGGACCTTGGTTGAAATGGCTAGGACGATGCTAGATGAGTACAGTACTCCTAGGAAGTTTTGGGCTGAGGCTATAGCTACTGCTTGTCATGTTTCCAATCGTGTTTTCTTGAGAGCACATTTGCATCACACTTCTTATGAGTTGAGGTATGGGTGAAAACCCAGTGTTTCTCATTTTCGCATTTTTGGTTGCAAGTGTTTTATCTTGAAGTCTGGTGACGAGGGCTGGGAGACCCTTGGCTGGTCAGCGCATGGTCAACGGGGCTCCCTAGCTCGGCTACTTCGACCACGACCTGGACCGTTCTGAGCCACGCGGCTAGAGCTCGTGCGGCCTCGAGGTCGGGCCCCTCACGACCTTGGGCTCGGGCTGGCTCTTGTTCGGATGACGTCCCCTGGAAAGCCGGAACGTGTGTTTACTCGGCGGTTACCAAGGCGTGGGATCGTGGAACGGAGGCAGGCGTGCGCGGAGTGTCCGGACGGTTACTGCCAGCCATCAACACGCAAGAAGACCACTACCACGGGAATCTCTCCCGTCCGTTACAGGCAGGGAGGATATAAGGCTAAGGACGGCGCAATCTGGGGGAACGCCGCACCAGAGTTCGGGCATTAGACATCGTCATTGTTTAGCTTGAGCTGTAACACACCCCTGTACACAAAAATAGCAGAGATCACCGCCGCAAGGCAACTGGAGTAGAGCTATTACCTTCATAGGGGCTCGAACCAGTATAAACCCCCGTGTCATGCTCGTTGTCGCCTCGCTCCGACCACCAGCACGTCAAATCCGTTCCTCCGTTGAGCAAAGCTTAGCTCGGGTCCCTTGTATCACTAACCCCTCTTTTCATTCCTGCGGTTGGCGATCCCGATTGTCGACAGCTGGCGCCCACCGTGGGGCCCGATAGCTTCGCTCTCTCGCAGGAAGGACACCAAGATTGTGGGAGCATGGCGCACCTCATCGACGGACATTCCTCGAGCGTGGGTTCGGGCACGGACCCTGACTCCGTGTCCCTGTTTTCACCCTCGCCGTCGCCGCACGAGCAGCACGTCTTGATGGCGGACAGCCATGGCGCGGGCACGGCGGCGGATGGTCGTGATCCGCAGACCCCTGAGGACGCTCGCCGGATGGTGCACGTCGCCATCAACCAAGCCATAATTGCCCTTCGGTGGGAGGACCAGGAGAATGCTGGCACCTCGTCTGGGCATCCCAGACTTCCTCCTTCGGGAGAGCACCTCCGCGCTATCGTCCGGATCATGGTTGATCCCGATAGGGCGAGATTGGAACTCTTTGGCCGAGCCCTGGCCGAAGAACTCGGCCGGGCTGCGACCGAGGTCATACCTCCGCAGCACCGAAGTCACCGCTCGGGGACCCACTCCCTGAGGAGCGATGACAACTCATCATGCCGACGCCAGCACGCTCGTCGGTCGCCCCTCGGGCGGGAGGCGCTTTCTCGCCAGCAATCTAGGGAGGTGACTTTGACTCCGCCACGTCACCATCCCGCGGGCACCAACCCGAGCAGGGTCAGGCACGAACCAAGCTTCACAAGCCCCGTCGACCGGCAGTAAGTCTGGGGGTCTCTACCCTGATGTTCCGCCCAGGCGCCGCAGGGTCCAGGACCGCTTGCGTTATCTCCCGGGCGACTCCCGTGCTCGGCGTCATGGTTGTTCTCGCCGCAGGTCGGGCGCCGAGGCGACCTCGATTCCGAATTCAGCAGCAGCGAAGGCCTCGTCAGCGAAGAACTCTCCCGGCGCGCACCCGTCTCGGCCTACGGCTGCTCGGCATATTCGACGACCTCCGTCGGGTGCGCTGGCAGGCTCGGTTCAAGCCGGCGTTGATAGAGCGTTTCGACGGGACCAAGAATCCCGACGAGTTCCTGTCTATATACTCGACCGCCATCTTGGCGACCGGGGGCGATGAGCTTGTAATGGCCAATTACCTTCTGACCGTGTTGGACGGCGCCGCACGAACCTAGCTCTTCAACCAAAAGCCTGGTTCCTTCAGATCGTGGCGTCAAATCCAGAGCGCCCTCCACTCCAACTTCCAGAGTTGCTACGAACGGCCGGGGAGGGAGAAAGACCTGGATCACGTCATCCAGGGCAAGAATGAGCCGCTTCGCGATTTCGTGCGGCGGTTTATCTGCATGAGGAACTTGATCCCGAGCATCTCCGATGAGGCCGTCATCAAAGCCTTCAAGTTTGGCATCCGCGACCGGCGCCTTACCGAAGACCTGGAGATCACATCGAGGCTCAGCGTCAACAAGTTGTTCCGCATGGCAGAGCGATACGCGGATGCGGATGACGCTGTCCGCTGGAAGCGCGATTACGACCAGGGGAAGCTTGGTCTAACCCCCACGGAGGCTGGCCCGTCCAACTCCAAGGGCGCCGACCACGGCACCGCCACCAAGAAGCGGAAGCGCGACCGCAGACATGGCGGTGTCCTACCGCGAATGGTTGTTTCGGCAAACGGACATCGCGAAGTCCTAGAGGTCCGAGATCAAGCCCGGGAGGGGGCCCGACCTCGCCAAGGTCGACCTAGACCTCGCCAGACGCCGAACCAGCCCCAGCAGGGGGGCCGGCGACCTGGGCCTCGGTGGGCCGACGCTCGGCCGCAGGGGGCCGAGGGGCGCCCAGGGTTCGATGGAGCGAAATTCTGCTTGTTTCAAAGGGCGGCCGGCCACGACCTGCAAACTTGCAGGGCCTGGCAGAGCAAGTTGGATGCCTTCTACGATGGACGCGGAGAAATGCCCGAGCTCCCGAAGGAGGACGACCAACCGGACAGGGTAAACGCTGGGACGGACCATGGTGACCTCGACCTAGAGTTCCAGCAAGGTGAGCGCCAGATCGATGTCATCTTCGGCGGCTCGTCAGCTTACTAGTCCCGACGTGAGCTCAAGGCTTCCTCATGAGCCATCTACCAGGTCGCCGCCGGGAAGCCCATCGAGCAACACTGCAAGTGGGCTGGGGCCACCATCACATTCTCTCCGGAGGATGCTCTCCAAGGTATGGCCCGTGACTTGAAGACCGCCTTGGTCGTGACCCCGACCATCAGCAATACCATGGTCGGGCGCGTCATGGTCGATGGCGGCAGCTCCTTAACTCGCTTCAGTGAAGCGCCGGCCGATGCAGATTCCCGGTCGAAGGTCAGGAACATAGCTGTCCCCTTCTTCGGGATTGTCCCTAGGAGCTCGACCATCCCCTTGGGGCAGGTGGTCTTGCCTGTCACCTTCGGCGACTCGGACAACTTCCGCACCGAGCTGATCACCTTTGAGGTGGTTGAGAGAGACCTCCCGTACAACGCCATTCTCGGGCGGCCTGCCTTAATCAAGTTCATGGCGGCCAATCACTATGGCCATCGGTGTATGAAGCTGCCCGGTCCCAACGGCGTCATAACCGTGCGGGGTGATCTGCAGGCAGCACATGGATGTGAGACCAAGGCCTTGGCCCTTGCTGGCATTCTGCCCCAGCGAGGCCCGGAGGCGACGGTGAAGAATGCTCGTCAGAGGGCGGCAATTCAGCCCAGCGGGGCGACGAAGGCTGTGCCGCTCGAGGAAGGTGACCCGACCAAGTGTATCCATGTCTCGGCCGAGCTGAATTCCAAATAGGAACTTGAGCTCGTCACCTTCCTCCATGCCAACAAGGGCGTATTCGCCTAGGAGCCAGCGGACATGCCCGGCGTCCCGAGGGAGCTAATCGAGCACAAGCTGCAGGTCAGGCCTGATTGCCATCCCGTGCGGCAGAAGCTGCGTCGTTTCTCTCCGGAGAAAGTCACGATCATCAGGGAGAACCTTGACAAGCTGCTGAAGGCCGGCTTCATTCACGAGATCGACTACTCCGAGTGGTTGGCCAACCCGGTCATTGTCTAGAAGAAGGGTGGAAAGTGGAGGATGTGCGTGGACCATACGGGGTTGAACTCGGCCTGCCCGAAGGACAACTTCCCGCTCCCGTGCATCGACCAGATCGTCGACTCCACTACGAACGCCAAGATGTTAAGCTTCTTGGATGCCTATTCGGGGTACCATCAGATCAAGCTGGCGGTCGACGATGAGAGCAAGACATCGTTCATCACACCGTTCGGCACCTACTGCTACACGACCATGTCGTTTGGTCTGCGAATGCTGGAGCCACGTTTCAGCGTTTGATGACCAAGACGTTCGACCCACAGATCGGCCGAAACCTAGAGGTCTACGTGGATGATATCATCGTCAAGAGCCCCACCGAAGGCGACCATGTTCGGGACCTCGAGGAAACCTTCAACAATCTGAACAGGCACACGATCAAGCTCAACCCCGAGAAGTGCGTGTTCGGCGCTGCGTCAGGAAAGGTGCTCGGCTACATGATCGGGGGCTCAGGGGTTGGCCCGAACCTGGAAAAGATCGAGGCGATCGAGAAGATGGCGCCCCCGACCTCAGTCAAGTAGGTGTAGTGCCTCACCGGCCGCATGGCCGCCCTCAGCAGATTCATCTCGAGGCTCGGCGAGCGTGGGCTCCCGTTCTTCAGGGCTCTGGGCAAACAAGGGAGTTTCGAATGGACACCAGAGGCGCAGCGGTCCTTCGACGAACTAAAGGTATACCTGTCAACCCCACCCCTACTCACGACTCCGCAGCCTGGAGAGAGGTTGCTGCTCTACCTTGCGGCCACCACCCAAGCTGTCAGTGCTGTCTTGGTGGCTGAGCGGGGATCACAGCAGCACCCGATCTATTATGTCAGCGAAGTCCTGCACGGCCCGAAGGAGCGCTACCCGCAGGTACAAAAGCTGCTGTATGCCCTCCTAATGGCTTCGCGCAAGCTTCGTCATTATTTCCAAGCGCACTCCGTGGTCGTCCCGAGCAACTTTCCGCTCGGGGACATCTTGAGGAACCCGGAAGGCGGCGGGCGAGTCACCAAGTGGGCTATGGAGATGGCAGCATTTGACGTCCAGGTCGTAGCTCGCACGGCCATCAAATCGCAAGTGCTCGCCGACTTCATGGTCGAGCAGACGTCGCAGCCCTCTCCCGATATCGAGGTCGAGGAAGAGAAGCCCTGGATCATGTTCTTTGACGGTTCGAGGTCCTTCAAGCGCTTGAGGGCTGGAATCCTTATTCTTACCCCGCGCGGCGAACAACTGTGGTATGTGGTTCGTTTTGGGTTTCCGGTAACCAATAACGTGGCAGAGTACGAAGCTCTCTTGGTGGGCCTGCGGTCTTGCAAAGCTTTGGGCGTTCGCCGGTTGGTCGTAAAGGGCGACTCCCAGCTCGTCGTCAATCAGTACAACAAGGAGTACCAGTGCTCGGGAGGTTCGATGGCAAAGTACCTCGCCGAAGTGTGCAAAATGGAGAAGTGGTTTCAGAACCTGGAGCTCAAGCACATACCCAGGGGAGACAACTCCAGTGCTGACTTCCTCTCCAAGCTCGGGTCCTCCGATGACGAGATCCCCTCTGATGTCATACTGGAGACGCTGGCGGCCCCCTCGATCTCCGATCAAGAAGTCTTGTGTAGTGACCCGAATTCACCAATTCGGATCCACCGTGTATGCCGCACTATTCCCAGGATCAATGCTAGTGCACACGGCTTAACATCGGTAAGCATCACATCATACACAACGATAATAACAATAAGACTTCATTTATTTAATGTAACTAGTGTATGATCTTATGATCACTTACATTTATTCGGCCTCATAGGGCATGACTAAAACATAATAAGACAAATGCAGCGAAAATTGTAGAAGATGTAGTGACTCATCAGTACACCACAGGCGACTGACAAGGCTTGGCCTAGTGACTCGCGTCCACCTGAAAATCCTCCTCAAGCACAAGCGAAGACTCCTCCACTGTTGTTGGTTGTTAAGCAAGGGTGAGTACACCAACACGTACTCAACAAGTTGTGCACAGAATGCATTTCTATTATAACTATATGTAGGCTTATTCCAAAGGAATGGCTAAGTGGCTCATAAGCAGTAAAGCAGCATTTAAGAACAATACAGTACATAGATTGGAAAGACAGTAAAACAAATAATAACAAGTAAATAGGTTCCATTGTTTCTCAAATCAAACCCAAGTTCTCCATCCTAGATCAAGTTCTATTATCCACATGGCATCTTGCCATCCCAACAGTTGACAAGTTTTAATTAACTATCCCTTGACTGTAATTCCCGAGCATTGCTCAATACCGTGAGCACGGCTATCCGAATAGATTGTACACTCTGCAGAGGTTATGCACTTTACCCACATGATACAACCATGCACCACACAGGCGAACAATCGTAACGAAGCCTTTACAATGCATCCTCTTAACTCAGTGCTACCCGCTAAGGTTTCAACACTGAAGGGCTAAACCACCACAAATAGGCCCCCTCTTGCGCCATGTGAATTTCCTCCGTGAACCCGGACCCACACCACCAAGATAGCACTTAAGTTAAGCATTTGCAAATTAGTCAGCTAAGCTGTCCCATTCCAGACATGTGGTTGTAAGTTAGACTCAGGTCAAAGGCTCGCAAGGTTAAGTCCTTAGGATTGATTAAAGCAAGGCTTACACATACCCTTTTCTCGCCCATCGGGCCCACCCTGACACCCTTGTCCCTACCACTTGCTTCAATCTAAATGATTATCAAACCCAGTTGATTACCAAGCATCAATTCAACATCATCGTTCCATATTCCTTTAGTCAAGATTATTAAACACTAATTCATGAACATGTGATGACGTGACATGGCTAAGCAATTCTATTCCGATCTAACCATCCATGTTGATTCTATTATTAACCAACTATAGTAACCAACTTAAGGTGACAATGAAGCATGGCATACAAATGTCAAGGTAGGGTATAATTCCAAAGGGTATGATAGCTAATCCCAAACTTATGTTGAAATCATTTATACACATCAAATATCAAGTAATAAAGTAAATCAAAATAGCATGCAATCTAATTTATGGGTGCAACATGATCAAAGCACAACTTGCCTTCGTTAAGCTCCTGATCCTGGTCTGAGAATAATTCCTGAGTTGTGAAATCCCCTTCTGAAGCCTCGCACAATACAACGTCTACGCGAATCGAGAAAGAAACAAATAAACACCAAAACCAAATAGCAAACAAGCTGAAAAATTCAAATAAAAGCCACCATTAAATAGATCTCATTTTTACAAATTTTTAGGAATTTGAATCACCTGAAACGGAGTTCGAATGCGAAAGTTATAAGGTTTTGAAGTTTGGAAAATCCTGAAAATACCCTGAAATTGGAAATTCCGAATTTAGCGAATTATTTTTATAAAGGAAAATCTGAGTTTTTCCCCGACTGACAGGCGTCTCGGGTGAGCTTGTCTCTCTGACGGCTGGGCCCCGCGCTGTCCACGTGTGTGCGCACGCATGCAGCTGACGCAGCACCACGCGACGCCACCTCATCGCCATGTCAGCAATGCGGCCCACGTGGCGACACGCGTCAACGAACTAGCAACTCACCTCAGTCGGCGACGTGGACCTAACCTCGTGCGTCCGATGGCGATCCGATGGCTCCCGAAGCTTCCCGAACGGCGATGAACGTGCGGTGGTGCTGGAGACCGGTGCTGAGGACGACGACGCTCTCGACGGCGATGCAGTGTGCTCCGGCGACCAAGGAACGGCGGAACGGGTGCGGCGTGCTCCGGTGAACTCGAATCCGCACTCCTCTCGGCGGAAGAGTTACCCGACGACGAGAAAATGCGGCGAAACTTTCTTGGCAACCTCCTCGGACTCCGGCGAGCCCAAACTCCCTTGCGGCTAACTCTCCGACGGCGGTGCTTTGGGGAAAAGAAACGGTGGCTCAATGTGAGTCTCCAGGAGGGGTTTCGGGGCCCTTTTATACCCGATGAGGCGCTCTAAACAAGGAAGAACGGCGGCGGCGGCGGAGTCCTTTCCGGATACGGCGGCGCGGTTTCCTTCTTCGGAGACGATGATCACGAACCGTCCGATGCACAATCGACAGCCAAGATTGATTCAAGGTTTCCTAAATAGGTTCGGCTGAAAATGGCCGTTGGATCAAGATCCAACGGTCGGCATTGAATCCACTTAAAATCCGACGGCCGCACAGTGTATGGGCCGAGGCCCATTACTATTCATTCCATATTTTCCCGAATTTCCTATTTTAATAATTCCGATTAAATGTTTTGATTTAATTAAGGCTTTAGAAATAATCTAAAAATTCCCATAAAATTCTTAAAAATATTTTGAGATATCCTGGTTTTAAATAAAATATTTTCACAAAAACTTTATTTTAACTTTATATATTTATAATTAATCTTTGATTGAAAGTAATATTATTAAATTCAAATTAATTCAAATAAATTCCAGAAAATCCAAATAAATCCAGAAAAAAATCATAAAATTCATAATTAGCAATAAAATAATATTAATTAATTTGAAAAGATGAAATTTTGGGATGTTACATCTTGCTCGCCATGGTCGAAGGTATTCCCTCCTAGGCTGAACCTATTCATAATTTCCTTGCAAAGGGTGACCTATCGCCCGACCCTGCCGAGAGAAGCAGGATCAAGCGCCGGGCGAGTTTATACACGCTCGTCGAGGAGAAGCTCTACAGGCGGAATGTGTCTGGAGTACTAACAAGGTGCGTCACCACGGAGGAGGGTAAGTACCTGTTAAATGACATCCACTCAGGCCTCTGTGGAGCGCACTCTTCGTACCGGACGATGGTCAGCAAGGCCTTCCGCATTGGGTATTATTGGCCGACGGCACTTCAGGATGCCCACGATATCGTCCGCGCCTGTCGAGCATGCCAGTTGCACGCCCGGAAGTCGCACCAGCCCGCCTACGCGCTCTAGACCATCCCGCTCGCTTGGCCTTTCTCGACGTGGGGGCTGGACATCCTCGGCCCTTTTCCTCAAGCGGTCGGGGGTAAGAAGTTCCTGTTCGTTGCTGTTGACACTTTTACTAAGTGGATAGAAGCCGAACCGGTCTCGACCATAACTGCTCGGGCGGTCGTCCATTTTTTTCGTTTGTTCGTGGTCACCAGGTACGGGGTTCCATGCAAAGTTATCACTGACAATGGTACGCAGTTTACCAGTGAGTTGTTCCAGGAGTTTTGCGAGGACCTCGGTACCAAAGTATGTTTCGCTTCGATGGCTCACCCTTAGAGCAATGGAGCAGCGGAGCGCACCAACAGACAAATCGTCCAGGGCATCAAAAGACGAGTTTCAGATGAGCTCGAACGCTATGGCAAGACCTCGGTGGACAAACTTTCCACCGTCTTATGGTCTATTCGTACCACGGCCAGCCGAGCAACAGGGTCCACACCCTTCCAGCTCGTGTTCGCAGATCGAAGCCATCCCGCCTCCCCGAGGTTACGTTGGGCTCGCCAGAGTCGACTTTGGTCGACCAAGTCGATTTGAGCACGGCGGTCTCTCGACCTTACCTCGCGGAAGAAGTAAGATGTCGTGCCATCGCTACGATCAACGCACTACTTGCAAGCTCTTCGATACATGAGTCTCGACGGTGACGACCAAGGAGCTCCTTGTTGGGGATCTAGCCCTAAGAGCTAATTCAGGGCTCGCCCAACACCAACAAGTTATCCTCATGTGGGAGGGCCCCTATAGAGTCGTTTCAACAGATCGCACGGGGGCTTATCGCTAGTGATGCCCGACGGCAGAGAGCTCTCTAGCTCGTGGAACATAGATCAGCTTCGGAAATTTTATGTGTAATCCCTACACCTTAAGTTTCAATATAATTGTTTTTCAATTCTTGCCCTTTACACCTTGTCCTTTTTTGGTGTGCATTCTGTTGCCTTTTGTTTGAGGACTCTTTGAATATGACCTACGTACAACGTGCACTCACTCTTAGTCTGAATGTTGCGGGCTTGATGTTCACCCCCAGTGGTTAAGCTGATCGTAAGCCGAATCTCTTCGCAATCCAGCTCCTCCTGTGCCCAGGCTCGAGCAACAAAGCATCGCGGTTTGGACCATTGGGCAGTGAGCAAGGTCGTGGTCGGGATTCGGATATTAGGCTGGGCGTGGCCATCACCGTCATCCGCCTCCGGGGTCTCCTTCTTCCCAGTGATGGGGGCCCCCTCATACGTCAGCGCGCCGTGTTCCCCTTTCTTCAGGTAGAACCACCGCTCGGTCCACGGGCCAAGGGAGTCCCGAGAGTGGATCTTAGGGAAGGCCCACGAGATCCCCGTCCGTAGCCGAAAATAGAGGCACCCAACCACAGGATCCTTCCCTGAGCGGAAGAGGCTGAAGTACTGGAAGAAGAGCGAGGGGGTGGGAAGGATTCCTAGGAACCCCTCGCACAGGTGGGAGAAGATGGCGAGGAGGAGGATTGAATTCGGCACCAGATTGACGAGTTCAATCTCGCAGCTAGAGAGGATGTCCGCCACGAACTCGCTCTTTGGGGTCCGTAGGCCGAAGAGCGTATAATGCTCGGTGCAAACGATCTCATCGTCCCTGGGGTGCCGCTCGGTCTCGCCGCCCGACAACCGCCATGTTACCGGGTCCAGCAGCCCCAGGGTCTCGAGCTCCCTCATCCTCGCTGACGACATTGTGCTCCTTCCAAACTTGTCCATGGCGGTCGTTGCAGGCTTGGTCAAGGGAAAGGGAGAGAGAGATTTGCTCAGATAGAAGGCTAGAAGATGAAGGGTGCAAGATCGAGAGTTTTTTCAACAGTCACTGTGGACTCAGATTTATAAGCCGCATCGTCGTTAATCTAGTCCACGGCGTCTCAAAAGGCGCGCCGCCATGATTCGACAGGCGCAATTAAGGCCTAGGCCACGGGCGTGAGGCGTCGCAGGTGTCCGCTGGCCGTTCGCATCCGTACCAGCACCGTGAAGTTCGAGGGTCGCCAGGTGTCGAAGCCGAAGGTTCCCCTTCATGCTCTCCGCCCGACCTCGGCCAAGGGTTCAAGACCTACGGAAGCCTTTTCCGTGGTTCCGCGAAGTGAGGCTCGAGGCCGTTCCAGGTGTCTGCTTCGACCTTGAGCCTCGGGGGCTGGTTGATGAGGGCTAGGAGACCCTTGGCCGGTCAGCGCACGGTCAACGGGGCTCCCTAGCTCGGCTACTTCGACCACAACCTAGACCGTTCTGAGCCACGCGGCTAGAGCTCATGCGGCCTCGAGGTCGGGCCCCACACGACCTTGGGCTCGGGCTGGCTCTTGTTCGGACGACGTCCCCTGGAAAGCCGGAACGTGTGTTTACTCGGTGGTTACCAAGGCATGGGATCATGGAACTGAGGCAGGCGTGCGCGGAGTGTCCGGACGGTTACTGCCAGCCATCAACATGCATGAAGACCACTACCCCGGGAATCTCTCCCATCCGTTACAGGCAGGGAGGATATAAGGCTAAGGACGGCGCAATCTGGGGGGGACGCCGCACCAAAGTTTGAACATTAGACATCGTCATTGTTTAGCTTGAACTGTAACACACCCCTGTACACAAAAATAGCAGAGATCGCTGCCGTAAGGCAACTGGAGTAGAGCTATTACCTTCATAGGGGCTCGAACCAGTATAAACCCCCGTGTCACGCTCGTTGTCGCCTCGCTCTGACCACTAGCACGTCGAATCCGTTCCTCCGTTGAGCAAAGCTCAGCTCGGGTCCCTAGTATCACTAACCCCTCTTTTCATTCCTGCGGTTGGCGATCCCGATTAGGGATGGCAACGGGTCGGGTCGGGTGCGGGTTTTATAAAACCCGACCCGAAAAAAAACCTGAATTGCAAAACCCGACCCGAACTCGAACGACATCTCGAGTAAAATTCTATACCCGAACCCGACGGGTACCCGAAATCCAACGGGTACCCGACGGGTTTATACAGTAGCAGACACAAACAGTGAAACTAAACCAACAAGTGTGAGACTTTCATAGTTTCACAGATTAATAAAAACTAAACGCATGATCCAACTCTGTGCGTTTCACAGTTGCACTCAGACTTTCACAGTTTCACAACTTTCACTCATCACATTCAGAGTCAGAGAGCGATACATCACATGCAAGACACAGTAGTCAGCAGGAGCGATACAGGCATACAGGCATACAGAGAGCGATACAGGCATATACAAAAAAGGTCTTTGACATGTATCAAACTAGGCACTAAAAGACAAGATGCCAACATCACAGATCAAATAACAGTATAGCACAACAACACTAGGCACTAAACGGAAGCAAGCTGGATAAACAGAGAACACCACTTTATGAACTGACAAGATTAAGAACAGTACAAGGCATCATGAAATTGCCACACTGCCTTCTGAATAGAGATCGACAAATACAAGACAATGGGACCAAATGCCATAAGTTACAGCTTCTCCTGGTACTGTCTCACTGGCTCACTGCAATACTGCATTGTACATTTGTCATTGCTCCATATCAGCATCAACCTAGCAAAAAGAGAAAAGAGAAAAGACAGTTAGTGCATTATGTACAGGGGACTCGGGCCCTAAATCCAGTAATCCTGTACACACATAATCACTACAATCACTACCATTTCTTCCTCTTCATCCTAAAGACAAGTCATCAATGCATTAAGTACAGGGAACTCAGGCCCTAAAAGCATAAAACATGTAAAAGTTAGTGCTATCATATATGAAAGAAAGGAAACAATTCAATTGAATATTTGAATTTAAACTATTTACCTAACATTTCGGCTCGAGACCAAGCTTGCATACACATTAATGCTTCCACCATTTTTGGAGCAAGTCTACTTCGATGTGGGCTAATGACCCTCCCACTGGTGCTAAAGACTGACTCAGAAGCTACAGTTGTCACAGGAATTGCCATGATGTCTCGAGCAATCATTCGTAAAGTAGGATATTTAATCCTCGCATGTCGCCACCATTGAATGATATCCAACTCTTGTGTTCTAGGCAATGTTGGCTCGTCCAAGTACAAATCCAACTCGTGCGTAGGTAACTAGAAGACTCAACTGGTTGGGAAGACATGTATCGATCAAATATATCAAAATCAGATCATCTCCTTCATTCTCGATAGCAATGTTAGTAGCGGCACCATCTCGTTGTTGCAACACCTCTATAGAACCTTGGTATTCTAACACCAAATCACACATCAAATCTCTAACTTTCTTAACTTCAATTGTTGTACCTTCTTTCCCATAAATGTTGCTAAAAAGAGCGTTCAAGAATTGTAGTTTAAACCTTGGATCTAGAACCGTACCAACTGCCATGAGACCATGAACATCCGTCCAATATTTGTTGAACTTCTTTCATCAAATCGACATTTTCTATCATGGGATCATCACTAGTTTGCCATTTCCTAATAGCCAAATAAATACCGCAGATTTTGGGAAAGAAAATATTTGTTGTAACATAACTAGTGCCCGACAATAGCTCAGTTATATCATAGAACATCTTCAATCTAACACAAAGCTCCTTAGCAAACTTCCAATCATCCTCCGTAGGACGAAAAGGAGCACATAACTTTTCACGCACAGCAAGACGGTCAAAGACTAGTTGGTACTCTAATGCAATGCTAAGCATAATATAAGTGGAATTCCATCTAGTTTTACAATCAAGAGCTATTCTTTTCTGGTATTTAATGTTCATTTGAGATACCATTTTCTCAAACTTTTCATGTCTTTTTGGTGTGGCCGACCAAAATCCAACACTTTCACGTACTCTCTCAATGCCCTTTTCCATGACGTATATACCATCTTTCACAATCAGATTCAAAATATGTGCAAAGACAACGATATGCAACAATCTACCACCTAACATAAGAGAGTCAAGGGGCGACTTATCTTGCAATTTTGCCATAACATCATCGTTGGTGCTGCAATTGTCGAGAGTCACACTTGACACCTTCCTCTCGATATGCCAATCCATGAGTATATCATAAAGGACATCACTTATAACTTCACCTGTATGTGGGGCTGGCACGTAAATGAACCTACAAAATTAGAAAGAACAAAAGCATATCATGAATATTGGTTTCCTGCATGACTACATAGTAATGTAGAATGATTACATAATCTTTATTATTACCTTAGAAGGAAACTTTTTAGCTTCCAATCATTATCAATATAATGTACTGTCACTGACATGTACCCTTTCTTTTGATGATTTGTTGTCCACATATCTGTTGTGACGGCGATACGAGATTGGCTTTGTTGGAAGTACTTTACCATAGCTACCTTTTGCACTTCATACATATCCAATATATCCTTCCTAATGGTGTTTCTAGACACTACCTTAAACAATGGTTGCATTGCAGCACAAAACTTTCGAAAGCCAACATGGTCAACCATAGATAGTGGGTACTCATGGACACATATCATTAGTGCAAGTTCTTTCCTTGCAACATCTTGATCAAAGACATATTTCTCTACAACAACTGATCCATCCTGACTTTTTGACAACTTTAAATTGGATTGTTTTAAGCCTTTTCTAGCCTGTCTAGATTCACAAATTGCAAGATGGCTATGCAATGATTTGGTGCCATTTTTTGTCTCTGCTCCAAGCATTTTATGACACCAATTGCATTCAGCTTTCCATTTGTTCCCTACTTTCATTTTTGAATTCTTCCCATACAATGATTTAAATTTTCTTGTTCCCAAAGACCTACATCATCATCATCTACGGTATTTACCGTCACAAAGATTAGTACCTTGTGTATCTTGTTCTTGTGATGGTATAGGTGCAATTGCAAAGATCGAGGAATGCGTCAGAGTCTGCAGCAGGCTAATCGTTCTCGAGTCGACATTTTCAACCAAATATGCGCTGAAACAAAGCAAAATTTGATGTTAACAAGATAGTAACAAACTAAACAACAGAACACACTCAAACAAGCAAATCACAGCACCTGACCGTGGGGGTGTGGGGCGATGCCGCGATGGCCGGCTGGTGTGGGGTGAGGGCGACTGGCCGGAGAGCAATCAAAGTAGGTGGGGCGCACTGGGTGGTGGCCGGAGTTCGGAGAGATGGGGCCTAGGGCGGCAAGCCGGCAACTCACAGAGATCTCGAGATCGGCAGCAAGCAGGCTAGGGCGCAAGTGGGCGCGGTGGAGGGAAGATGGGGTGTCGCGAATGCAATAGATGGGGCGACAATAGGAGACCTTACTGGCGGCGGCAGAGAGATGGGAGTAGAGGCGCCAAGTGAGAGCAAGTAGCTTGGGCGGCGGCTAGATCTTCTCGGATTCTTGGGCGTCGTGGGCCGTCAAGAGGGTGGAGATGGCCGGACAGGAGCTGGAGATCGGCGGGGGCGGCCGACGACAGCGGCTGGAGACCGGAGACGGGGTGACCGGGTGAGGGAGGGGGATGGGAGGGGAGCCGCCACAGGCGGAGACGGGGTGAGGCGTGAGGGTCTAAGGGATTGGGGAAATCAGAAATGCTGGGGATTAGGGTTTTTTTGCAGGCTGCCGGTTGGGATTTAGGAAGGGCTAGGGGGCTTTCGGATACCCACGGGTGATTTTCTAAATCCGTACCCGACCCAAATTATCATGGGTACCCGACCCGAAAAACCCACGGGTACAATATAGGACCCGAACCCGAACCCGGCGGGTGCAGAACCCGCGGGTACCTGAACCCACGGGTATGATTGCCACCCCTAATCCCGATCGTCGACATCTGGTAACCTAGATAAGTTTGAGTCTCGTTCTTTTGATGGTATTTTTCTGGGTTACTCGACTTCTTCTCGTAGCTATAGGGTCTGGAGTTGTGATGCGAATAGGATGATAGAGATCTGTGACATGACCTTTGATGAGGCTAGCCCAGGAGCTAGACCTGATATTTCAGGCTCTTCTTATCCATTCTGAGACCATCTTTGTAGAGGATGAGGATGATAGAGATGATGGTGTTCCACCTAATCTAGTCCCCTCTACACCTGAGGTGCCTCCTGTTTCCATTTTTGCACCTCAGGAAGACCAGCCCTTGCCTTCGGACTCTCTTTTAGTAAGTGGCTCTGTTCCTACCTCTTCTGCTCAAGAGATAGAGGCCACTTTTGCTTCTGGTCCACCCCGCCAGATTAACGTTCTTATCCACCTGAACAGATTATTGGTGATCTGTTTAAGCATGTAACGTGCTCAAAATCAGGCTTATCTTCTTTTTGCCTTCACTCTACCTTTTGTTACCTCTTTCGAGCCAAAGGATGTTACTCATGCATTATCTGATAAATCATGGATTAATGCAATGCATGAGGAACTAGAAAACTTTGAGAGGAATAAAGTCTGGCAGCTTGTAGAGCCCCCATCTGGTCATAATGTCATTGGGACCAAGTGGGTGTTCAAAAACAAGTAGAGTGAGGATGGGGTTGTCATTCGCAACATGGTTAAGCTAGTTGCACAGGGCTTCACTCAGGTTGAGGATCTTGACTTTGAGAAGACCTTTGCCCCTGTAGCTAGACTAAAGGCGATTAGGATCCAGATTGCATTTTCTGCATCTTAGGGCTTCAAACTCTATCAAATGGATGTCAAGAGTGCTTTCCTCAAAGGCTTTATTGAGGAAGAGGTTTATGTCAAGCAACCTCCAGGATTTGAGAACCCCAAATACTCAAACCATGTCTACAAGCTTTCCAAAGCCTTGTATGGACTTAAGCAGGCCCCTAGAGCTTGGTATAAGAGGCTTAAGCCCTATCTTCTCAGTCGTGGTTTCAAAATGGGTATAGTAGACAAAACTCTATTCATCAGGCATAAGGTTCTCATTTCCTTCTCGTTCAGATTTATGTGGATGATATTATCTTTGGTGGCTCGTCTCAGTATCTTGTGTCTCATTTTTCTAAGGTGATGAGCACAGAATTTGAGATGAGTATGATGGGTGAGTTGAGCTACTTTCTTGGCTTCCAAATCAAGCAGACTTGGGAGGGTACTTTCCTGCACCAAGGTAAGTACACTCGGAACCTCTTGAGACGGTTTGATATGTCTGATGGAAAGTCCGTGATGACTCCTATGGCCACCATTGCTGTCCTCGAGCCCGATGAGGATGGTGAGCCTGCTGATCAAAAGGAGTTTCGAAGCATGATTGGCTCCCTCTTATATCTTGCTGCCTCGCGGCCGGACATACACTTTGTTGTGTGTGTGTGTGCTTGTTTTTAGGCTTCTCCTCTCGCCTCTCATCGCCAGGCGATGAAGCGCATCTTTAGGTACCTTCGAGCTACCATTGATTATGGTATTTGGTACTCTTCTTCTTCTTGTTATCCCTTAGAACCTGTTCGATGTAGAGTTTGCCGTTGTAGGATAGATAGGAAGAACACTTCTGGCACTTGCCAATTCATTGGCACTTCTCTTGTTTCTTGGTCATCTAGGAAGCGGTCCTGTTGCATACCTCACCGAGATCTAGTATGTAGCTACATCGATTCTTGTCAGAGCTGTGCTCTGGATGAGATCGACCTTGCGGGACTTTGGGTTAGAGATAGAGAGTGTTCCACTTTTCTGTGAACACTTCTACTATCTACATTGCAAAGAACCCAGTGCAGCATTCCTGGACCAAGCACATTGATGTTAGGTATCACTTCCTTAGAGACCATGTGGAGAAGGGAGACATAGTGCTTTAGTTCGTGGAGAGTGACCACAAGTTGGCTGATATCTTTACCAAGCCTTTAGATAGCTCTAGATTTGTTGCCTTGAGGAGTGAGCTTGGAGTTGTGTGCCTTTACGGCCTGTTGTGAGGAAAGGCTGGTTTGTATATTATGTATTATGTATTATTTTAGTTCTTCCTTTCTTTTGTATTGCTCTGGGTGCTTATAGGTTTTATTCCTTAGAGTTATGAGTTCATATCACTTAGACTTCTGGCATGGTTTTGCATGGACCTCTCATCTTGTGCTTTAGATTGTTATCATGCTTAATTAGCTGTACTCTCTTCTTTCTTGGTTGAGTTCCCTCACAGTCTTATAAGTCTAGCAGGTGTTGGACCCATTGGGTAGACAGGGTCTGTGTGCACTCCTTAGTTTGGGATCTAGAGGTAGCTTCCCTATGTCAGTCATTGGGGAAGATGAGAGCGAGTCTGAGCCGTAGTGTTCTCTACTATCTTTTCTATGCTATATAGCCACCCAGTTCACAGTTTCTTGATTTCTTCTCTTCATTCTATGTTTTTGGCTTTGATTGAGTTATTTTCGATCATTCTTGAGCTTAATCTTGCTAATAACTCAACTTGAATCAGATTTGTGCTAACAATTGAATCACATGTTGAGGGGGAGTTTAAGAATCTATCTCATGCATTGCATATAGACTTAATTTTCTGTTTTATGAGCTTTGTCTATTATGCAAATGAACTATTTTTCATGTTATACACCATGCAACATTACTTGAAGAAAATTACTAACCTAGATATGTCCAAGTTCATTTATCTTGCTAAGCTTGCAAAAAATTTAAAATGGGATTTAAAAGAAAATTTTGATAAAACATGTTGTGTTTACTTGCTAAGTTTCTTCTCTAGGTGTATTTGCCATGATTTATGATATTCTGGAATTCTCTAGAGTCCCTATAGCAACTTGGGTGAATCTTGTTTGATCCATACTTGAGTCCTTCACTAGCTTAACAATCAAAATGCTAAAATAAAAGTGAAGCAAAATTGACTCTTTTTGTGCGTATTTGACTCAATACCTCACATTCACAAGATAGCTTCTCATTGCACTTGAGATGAACTTGGAATGTGTTGTGTATAACCAAGATCATTCTCTTAAGAGTCCCTCTTGAGATGATCGAATATGGATTGAGTCAATTGCTTTAAAAATGCCAAAAAAACATATATGGGTAAAGAATGCAAATAATATCAAACATTTGCACCACGCTATGTATTTCAAAGCTCTAAAGAAAAATTTGCAAAAAACGAAAACTGAATATAAGCTCGAAGGATCTTGCATGAACTTCTGGATTCCCCAAAGTGTTGAGTAGGTTGAACTCTAGGTTTTCCATTTGATCTTTTGAATGACTTTGCTTCTAGTTTTGAAACTAATGACAAGTTTTGCTCATGTTCAATCTTGGTAAAAATGATATAGTTTCTGTTAAAGCTTGCTAGCAAAATGTTTATTTGCACTTGGACATACCTTAGCTTAGTCTATTTTTGTCATAACTTAGCTTGGTGTCATAACTTGTCTTGTTGGTCACTTGGATAATCTTCAAAGCTCCCTTAAGCTACATTACTTGCATAAAAACAACAAAAAAATAGGGAGAAAAGAAAATGCCATCTTGATGCCTATATTGCCAAAAGGAGGAGAAATCGTTGAAAAGGCATCATTTTGCATCTTGATTCATCTTAATTCTTATGATCTTTGTTAATCTTTGCTATCTTTCATAGATTATAAAATATTTCTAGTTGCCAACTTGGTCATGTTCTTGATTTCTATTTCTCTAATCAAGTTTGGCTTTGCATTCAAATTGTTTTCTTCTCTCTTATTTAGACTCAAAACTTATGCCTTTTCATATGTTTGTCAATATACTCATCAAGGGGGAGATTGAAAGACCATGTGGAGGTCTATCCTTGTGTGCGATGAGTAATTGACGAGATTTGAGCTTGGTTTGATTTGAATTGGATTTTCAATTTGAAGCAATTTGAGTGTTGGTTGCTTTTCCCAATGCTACCGGCCTAGGGGCAGTAGCACCGAACCTTTGAGCGAAATTATGATTGATTAATGATTTTGGGATAATCATTGAATATCTTTGTGGGCATTGCTATGTGAAAGGTTTTTTTCCTTGTCTTTGATGGTTGCAGGGCGACGGTGCTAGGTCATGGTGAGGCAGAGGATGATCGGGATTAGGTGAGGAGCATCGGAGGTCCAGACGGTTGGGAGATTGCCGAAAGTTGATCGGAGATGGAGTCCAGACAAGCCAAGAAGACAAAGGAAAGAAGGAGATGCTTGCTAGATGCTGCGTCGATCAAGGAAGGCCGTCAGATTGCGGTCTAGTCGATAGGTTAGCGGGTCTAGGTAGTATGCTTTGAAAACCATGCAAGAAAACCCGGTATGTGTGTGGGTTTTGGGTTAGCCCTTGCATGGCTGTGTGAGTGGGTTAATCCTAGGCCTTAGATGAGTGCTCTAGGGTTGAGGTACTCATCCAAGTGTGATAGGTGGCCCAAGAGTAGTATAAATAGGGGTGGAGGGGTAGCCTCCTCCCCTTAAAGGTTGTAGAGGTTTTTGTGCACCTTTGAGCTTTGCCCACCTTGTTGTGAGGCTTTGTAAACCTCCTCCTTCCAGAAATGCAAATCTTTTTCATTCATGCTTGAATTTACATTACACATTTATTTTATGTCTTAAATTCAACATTTATATTTCTGCAATTTACTTTCTTGCAATTTGGATTTGCCTCCTCTCCTTCTAAATGCTGTTGTTCTTAGATTTCTTAAGTGTGTTCATATGGTTTTACATCTCTCTTGCACCCTAGGATAGAGTAAAGATCATCTTTTCTATCAAGTTGCAATTCTGTCTAGAATTTGTTTTTCCCACATCAGTTAGTATTTGATTTTTAAAAAATCTAAAAAAATCATTTTTATGTGATTCTTATTGGAGAAGGTGCGAGACTCCCATATACATCTATGTAAAAATTTGGGAGTCTACTGGTCACACCGTTTGGGCGCCATGAGGTGAAAACCGACCCCAAACTTTCTGGTCGAAGTTCCTAACTGTCTTTGTTCTTTAATTTTTGCTGATTTTTTTGCATAGATTTTTGAGGTGAACTTTCGTAGAATGCTTCATAACTCAATTGCACATAGGAGAAAATTTTTTAAAATTTCTTGAGCACCAAAAGTCCACCAACCTCCTATTCCAATTTGGCTTAATATCCTTTCTAAAAGTAAGAGTTCAATTGATTCCTTTTATTTTGGACACTAGACAACCAGGATTGTGACTCAAAAATCCCCATATATTCTAGGGTTCTCATCCATGCAAGCTAGGGGTACACATAGTTGTCTAGTTGTACGGGTCTTTCACGATTTCCTTTGCACGATCCTTTTGAGGTATTAGTTGGAGTATTTTGGTAGAAAATTTTGTTTGCAACTATTCACCCCCCCTGTTTGCCATCTCAATGGTTCACACGCGTCGCCGTGTGTCACCCGCGCCTGTGCCACCTTGGGGCCGCGTCGCCTCACACCCTGCCCTGTCAGTGCCGCCTTGGCTCCCGCACCAACACCGTGTCACCCGTTCTGTGGCAGCTGCATCAGCACCACATGTCTGCCATGTTAGCCCTAGCCACCACGTGGCGTCCAAGTCAATGTGGTCCGCCATGTCATCGCAAGATCCCTCAGTGGACACAGTCCATCGTGAGCTGAGCCATTGACATGTGGGTTCCACGTGTCAGAGGCAATTATTTTTCTTTTTATTATTTTATGGAAATCCAGAATTCCTAGCCAATCATGTCGTGACATGTGTCACCTCTTTTCTTTTTCTCTGATTTTCATATCTAAGCAACTTCCAAGGGCCCATTCTCTTTTGTTCGAGCTATGATTCTTGTGATTCCAATTTTTAAATTCATCTAAATTCATGATCTATCTTTCGGTACCATTCTTTTCAATTTTTGATTTTTTTTTGATTTTTTTGTTTATTTTTTCTCGTTTCAAGTGTAGACACAATCGAATCAACAAGCAGAAGTAGAACTAGCAGGAGGCAGCGAAGGCAAGTCTTCCTTGAACATGTTGATCCTAAATTTTATAAAATGCCTATGCATTTTAAATTATGTATGCTTACTTTTACACAATGTACTTTAAATGTAGTTTTAAGGTTTAGCTAAATTCCAGACTTGTTATTGCCGAAGGTTGGAATCGACAATAAGCATATAACTTCGGGTACCTTCGAAATTAGCAGAGTCAGACATAAAAAACAGGGGCACACGATGTAGACAGGATCGGGCCTCCTCATCGAGTAATACCCTACTCCCGTATGGATGATGTCTAAAGTCGATGAATAGAGTACAAAGCAGGATGCTTAACTCTGATTATAAGGGAGATTGGACTTGGGGGTGGTTAAGCTATGGCTAAAGATTGGACAAAGTGTAGTTCATCAGCCCTTAGATGCTCTTCTCAAAAAATCTTCCTGCTTGTCTAGCTCTAGAGGGCTTGTAATATGAGAATTGCTTGTCCTCCTAGATGCCTGCCCTTGTACTTATATAGTCAGGGTAGCCTTGCCTCAGGTTGATTTGTAGTCGGGTTGGGATATCAGATCATAGCCGATGAGGGGTCTGTCGGGGACTGAGAAACCTCTGATGGGTCCACGCATAGTCAGCGGGGCCCCTAGCTCGGGGCTGAGCTGCAAGGGCCTCCGGCCACAACCTGAGCCGCGCGGTCCCCATGCGACCTCGAGCTTGGGGGGATCGGATTCAACTCCCGCACGACCTCGACCTTGGTTTGAAGGCGTGCGCTTACTCGACAGTTACCAAGACCGGGAATACCAGAGTTAAGGCAAACGTGGGCATCAGATTCGGGACGGTTGTAGCACGTCTTCAATGTGCACCATGCACTACTCCAGGAATCTCTCCCGACCGTTTCTGGTAACGACCGGGAGGGGTATAAAATCCCCTGAGGCAGATCGACGAGGGGAGGTGGTTCCAGCGATCAAGCATTAGACACCATTAACACAGAATTCACCATAGCTTAAGCTAGAGAGCGAAAACTTGTACTCGTGCATAGTGAATTTCTTGCTCCCGGGCAGGACTGGAGTAGAGCTTTTACCTTCACAGGGGCTCGAACCAGTATAACTCTCTGTGTCTTGCTCGTTTTTCTCCACCTCGACCAAATAAATAGCTTAACCTTTTTCATCGGTGAGTGAAGCTCGCTTTGGGTCCCGTGATACATGACTCAACCCCTTTTTACTGCGGTCAGGCGATCCCGATGATCGACAGCTGGCGCCCACCGTGGGGCGAAATCTTCGCCATTCGGAAGAAGTTCAAGACTTTGGAGGCATGGCGCTCACACCGCAGACATACCGCAAGCTCGGGTTCAATGCGTCCCGAGCATGGAAGCTCCACATCCTCGTTTCACCTCTCCGCCACAACAGGATCGGCTTTGTTCTCATGGTCGCTAGCCATGGCACGAAGCGTGGAGGAAGGGGAGCGCAGCCAAGACCCCGAAGACGCTACCGGATGGCCCAAGTCGCCATCAACCAAAGCTATAACCGCCCTGAGAGGAGCGGAGAAGATTGAGCCACAGACGCCCAAACTCCTCAATCAGCGAAGCGCCTCCGTGCAATCACTCGAGTCATGACCGACCCCACCCGATCGAGGTCGGGTTTTTCGCCGAAGCTCGCAGACGAAGCTCGACAAGGCCGCCATCGGGCCGTACTCATCGCAGCACCATAGCCGCCATTCTGGATCCTGCCTCGAAGAGTGATGGCAGCTCGCTGGCGAACTGCATCCCGCTGGTCTCCCGCGACCGCAATCCCGGATTTGTCCCAGACTACCGCTTATCACTCCCTGAGTGCAACCCCGGATGGCGTACGGCGACGGCCGGCCTACAGCGAATCTCACACTAGCAGCAGCATGTCGGGCCTTTCTCCTGACATTCCACCGAGGCGTCGCGGGGTCCATGAGCGCTTGCGGTACCTCCCGAGCGATGCTTGGGCCCATCACCATGACCGGCGCGGTCATGGGTCGAGTCACCGGGGCGATCATGACTCTGACTCCAGCAGCGGCAATCACCCTTCTAGGCGCACTGCTTCAACATATGGCTGCTCGGGCGATTCGACGACCTTCAATCTGATCTTGCGCCGCCAAGACGCTTCAAGCCTACCATGATCGAGCGATTCGATGGGATGAAGAACCTAGATTAGTTTCTTTCGATCTACTCCACCACTATCTTGGCGGCCGGGGGAGACGAGGCCGTAATGGCCAATTACCTCCCAACCATTTTGGATGGCGCCGCCCGCACCTGGCTCTTCAACCAGAAGCCCGGTTCCTTTCGTTCGTGGCGCCAAATTCAGAATGCCCTCCACTCTAACTTTCAGAATTGTTATGAGCGACTCGGTAGGGAGAAGGACCTGGATCGTGTTATCCATGGGAAGAATGAACCCCTCAGCGACTTCATGCAGTGGTTCATTCGCACGAGGAACCTGATTCCAAGCGTCTCTGACGAGGCTATGATCAAGGCCTTCAAGTTTAGCGTCCGCAACCGGCGCCTCACCGAGGACCTAGAGATTACGACAAGGCTTACCGTCAACAAGCTGTTTCGCATGGTGGAGCGATACACGAACGCGGACGACACGGTTCGTTGGAAGTGTGACTACGACCAAGGTAAGCTCAGAATCAACTCGGGTGAGGCTGGTCCCTCTAACGCCAAGAACGCCGACCCGAGCTCGACCGCCAAGAAGCGGAAGAGGGACCGCAAGCATGGCGATGGCCGGCCGTGGGTGTTTGTTTCGGCAAATGACC
Source organism: Guadua angustifolia (assembly GCA_036346375.1). Taxonomy (NCBI): domain Eukaryota; kingdom Viridiplantae; phylum Streptophyta; class Magnoliopsida; order Poales; family Poaceae; genus Guadua; species Guadua angustifolia. The sequence continues at coordinate 4,935,522 of CM070516.1, forward strand.
ACCGTGAAGTCATGGAGGTATGAGAGCCGGCCCAACAAGGGCCTCGACCTCAACGAAATCGGCCACGACCTCAGCAGGAGCCACGCCGACCTCGACAGGGGATCGCTTGGCCTGGTCTCGAGTCGACGCACGCCCACAAGATCCTGAAGGGCGACCTCGGTACGATGAAGAAAAGTTTTGCCTGTTCCACAGGACCCCGGCCCATGACCTGCGAAGCTGCAGAGCTTGGCAGAGCAAGTTGGATGCCTTCTATGATGGGCGCGGAGAGATGCCCACGCTCCCGAAGGAGGGAGAACAACCTGATAGGGTCAACATCGGAGCGGACCAGGGCGACCTTGACCTGGATTTTCAGTAGGGTGACCGTCGGATCGACATCATCTTCGGCGGCTCATCTGCGTACCAATCCCGGTGTGAGATTAAGGATGCTGCGCGCATGGTTTATCAGGCTACCGTCGGGAAGCCCATGGACCAGCCCTGCAAGTGGGCCGGGGCTACGATGACCTTCACGCGGGAGGATGCCCCCAAGGTATGTCCAAAGACTTGAAGACTGCCCTGGTTGTGACCCCGACCGTCAGCAACACCATGGTCGGGCGTGTCATGATCGATGGGGGCAGTTCCCTCAACTTGCTCTTGGCTAGCGCACTCGACCGGATGCAGATTCCCCGGTCGAAGGTCAAAAATATCGTGATTCCGTTTTTCGGAATCGTTCCTGGAAGCTCGACCACTCCTTTGGGGCAGGTGGTCCTACCTGTCACCTTCGACGCCTCGGACAACTTCCGCACCGAGCTGATCACTTTCGATGTTATCGAAGGGGATCTTCCCTACAATGCCATCCTCGGGCGCCCGGCTTTAGTCAAGTTCATGGCAGCGAACCACTATAGCCACCGCTGTATGAAGCTCGCAGGGCCCAATGGCATCATAACGGTGTGGGGCGACCGCAAGGCGGCGACGGCCAGTAAGACCTGTGTCTTGGCTCGCCGCATGCTACCTCAACAGGCCCCGAGGCGACCATGAAGGTCGCCGCTGTATAGCGGTCATCCAGCTTAGCGGGCGACAAAGGTCAGGTCGCCAAGTAGGAGACTCGCCCAGTGCATTCACGCTCACTTAGCTGAGTTCCAAATAGGAACTCGAGCTCGTCACTTTCCTCCGCACCAACAAGGACATATTCGCTTGGGAACCGGCGGACATGCCAGGTGTCCCCAGGGAGTTGGTCGAGCACAGATTGCAAGTGTGGCCCGACTGTAGGCCCGTGCGCTAGAAGCTGCGCCGCTTCTCCCCTGATAAGGTCACTATAATCAGGGAGAACCTCGACAAACTCCTGAAGGCCGGCTTCATTCGCGAGATCGATTAGTCCGAGTGGCTAGCCAACCCGGTCATCTTGCAGAAGAAAGGCGGGAAGTGGCGGTCGCCCTCATTAAAGGTATTCCCTCATGGGCCAAATCAATCCACAACTTTTCTGGCACAGGGTGAGCTTCCGTCCAACCTCGCTGAGAGGAGCAGGATCAAGCGCCGGGCAAGCTCATACAAGCTCGTGGACGGCAAACTTTACCGTCGGAATGTTTCCGGAGTCCTAACGAAATGTGTCACTAAGGAGGGTAAGTACCTGTTAAACGACATCCACTTAGGTCTCTGTGGGGTGCATTCTTCTTTCAGGACCATGGACGGGAAGGCTTTCCACATGGGGTTCTATTGGCCAACGGCGCTCCAGGATGCTCACAACATCGTCCACGCCTGTCGAGCCTGCCAATTCCATGATCAAAAGTCACACCAACTTGCCTACGCACTCCAGACCATTCCACTCACTTGGCCCTTCTCGACCTGGGGGCTAGATGTCCTCGGTCCCTTCCCTCAAGCGGTCGGCGGATAGAAGTTCTTGTTCATCGCTATTGATACCTTCACCAAGTGGATCGAGGCCGAACCCGTTTCGACCATCACGGCTCGTGCAGCTGTCAAGTTTTTTCGCTTGTTCGTGGTCATCAGGTATGGAGTTCCGTGCAGAATCATTACTGACAATGGAACATACTTTACTAGTGAAATGTTCCAGGAATATTGCGAAGACATTGGCACCAAAGTATGTTATGCTTCGGTAAGCCATTTGCAAAGCAATGGGGTGGTGGAACGCGCCAACGGACAGATCGTTCAAGGCGTCAAGAAGCGAGTATCCGATGAGCTCGAACGACACGGCAAAACATGGGTGGACGAACTTCCTACCGTCTTATGGTCTACTCGTACCATGGTCAACCGAGCAATAGGGTCCACACCCTTCCGGCTTGTATTCGGTACCAAAGCCGTCCTGCCTCCAGAGGTCACGCTGGACTCTGTTAGGGTCAGCTTGGTCGACTAGGTCGACTTCGAGCAAGAACGGTCCCTTGACCTTACCTCGCGAAGAAGTAATATGTCAGTAATCGCTACGACAAGACATTACGCGGCTCTTCTACGATCAACAAGACATTACCGCCATCTCTTCGCAGACATGTGTCTCGATCGGTACAACCTAGGGAGCTCCCTGTTGGGGACCTAGCCCTAAGACGAATTCAGTGCTCGTCCAACACCAACAAGTTATCCCCATGGTGGGAAGGCCCCTATAGAGTTATTTCAACAGATCGCACGGGGGCTTACCGGCTAGCAATGCCCGAAGGCAGGGAGCTCTCGTGCTTGTGGAACATTGATCAACTTCGTACAATTTTATGTGTAACGCCTTTGTCTCAAACTTCAATAAAGTTTATTGTTCATTGGCTATGTTAGTCCCTGTTCTCTTTCTTTCTTACATGTCTTGTAATGAATTCGAATCTGAGATTATTCCTGAGTTCAACTTGCATATAAGTGTTTTCGATCTGGACTCAAGTGTTGTGAGCTTAAAATTCACCCCCGGGGGTGAGCTACATGTAAGCCGAATCTCTTCGCATCCCAGCTCCCCCTACGCTAGGGTTCGAACTAACTCCACATTTGAAACCATCGAGCAAGCACGAATCGGGGTCATGATTCGAGAGTCTAAACTAAAAAACCATAACACTTTTTGGGGCTGAGTCTATTCTCATGCGCCTATGTCGTGCTTAGCAGCTTTCCTCCTGTGGATGTTTTCTCGATCTTGCAGGTCGTGGCTTTGCAGGTCTCCAAACTTGGGCCCAAGGCCGGCGTTGCTCAACCTTGGCCCCAATGGGGGCTATGCGAGGATGGATAAACTACCTCGGAAAAAGGCTAAGTACACGACAAAAAAATTCTTATATAAAAGAGCAAAACAGGGACACAGGCTCGTTTCGTCAAAATAACTTTGTTTCATCAAATTCTACCTTACAACCTCCTGTTTACAAGTTGCTAGGTCTAATCCTATCTACAGGTCGGCCATGTTGCGAGCAAGTCTCTCTTGCTCGAGCTCTGCAACCTTAGCCCTTAGGGCCGACAATTTGCCTTGGAGATGAAGGGCTTTGGCAGCAGCGTTGGCGGAACAGCTTCGTTCATCCTAGAGTTGGGCCAGGGCGCTCTTTCCTGTCTTGATCGCCTGCCCTAGCTTCTCCTCGAGCTCGACGACTTTAGCCTCAAGCTCGGGGGAGGCCTTGTCAGGATGGCCACTTGGTCCGGTGCGCCACCATCTCCTCACTTTGGCTGCTCGGCCGAGTGCCTCGCCGATCACAGCTCCTCTTCCACGGCTTTGTGTGCGTGGTTGCACTCGGTGGCAATGTCCCGCTTGAGCTCAGATGCGTGGGAGGCCTCGAGCACTTTCATTGCTTGGTGAGGCCGGCAAGCTCGCTGGAGTGGGCTGCTGCCTTGCGCTCAGCCTCCTCTTGCTCAACCCCCAAGGTCTCTATGAGCTTGAATCGCTGCGCCTCCCACTCCTCCACAAGGTCGAGGAAGATCTTCAGCACATCGGAGTGCGTCTGAAGACCTTGCAGCCCTTGGGCGACGAAATCGATGGCCTGTGGAATTCAAAAGAAAAACATAGTCTTTGTCAGAAGAAAGAAAAGGAGACTCGAGCTAAAATTTGACAAGAGCAAGAGGAAGCTTTGTACCTGGCTAAGCCGGCCCTCAAAGTGTGCGCTGGTGCTCAACGGCCTGCCGCCGACGGCTCGGCGCTGTGTTGTCCTTCGCCTGGGTTGTTGGCCGAGACCCTCTGGCGCCCACCAGGCGACTCGCTTGGGTCACCTCCCCCGGGGGGCTCAACCTACCCCCAGGCTCGGTTTTGACATCTGGATTGGCCTCGTCCTCCGCAGTCGGTGCGTCTTTCGTTCCCTCTCCCGCAGAGGCCGTGGTCTGATCCTCAACATGACCTTCCGCGCTTGCTCTAGCTAAAGCGTAATGAGCCTCGACGGCCGGGGGCGCCCCGACCTCGACGGTCAAGGCAACCTCGGCAGGAGTGGCTTGGGTGGCCTCAGCCGCCGTGGCCGAGGCATCCCGAATGTCATCTTCTGCAGCGGCCACAAGCGGGTTGGCGCTGGCTTCAGCGTCCACGGCGTCGGCGGTGTCGCCCTCACTGACCGCGGACGAGACTTCATCCTCTACCGGGTCGTTGACTCCTTGGTCGAATTCGCTGGCTGTGACCCAGCCTTGTGGGCCAACGGGGGCGTGACCCTGCCTCACTTGCCGGCGGGACACTAGCTTGTAAGAGGTCTCCTCCTCCTCGGACTCGGTCTCGCCCTGAACAATAGCCATGGTCAGGATGGGCAAGGACTAAGTTTGAGTGCTCAGGGTCTGCGACAAGGAAAGATTACTAAGCTAAAGGTAGAAGGGGAGACTGCGTAAACAAAGAGATGACGGTGTACCTAAGTTTGTAGCCTCCGCCTCGTAGGAGGCTGGAGAGGATCTCGGCGTCCCGAGGGTGAGGAGGCGTCCCTTCCTCGGGTGCCTCGAGCTTGAGACCTCGGAGCCGCGGTGGCTCTGGGTCCTCCGTCGAAGTCCTGGCGGCGGCCGCATCACTTTGCTATTGCGAGGAGAAGGGTATGTCAGAAAGCGAAAGAGCACGAACAAGAGCTTGGGGACTCGACCATGGGAAAACTCACCATTGTGCGGTCTCCCCATTCGACGTGCTGCTTCTTCGAATCCCTGCCGCTTGCTCCGTTCGAGGGCGGCCTCTTGCCTGCCTTCTTGCCCTTGTTTACCCTAGGCAGCGGAAGCATCTTCCTCGCTGTTTCAGACAACTCTTGGTTGTCCAGCGAGCACATCGTGGGATCAAGGAAAGCCCTAGACGTACATAAGCTAAGAGACCTGGCCCGAAGTAGCTTACCTCGGCTTTTCGGTGCAACACATTCTTCGGAACGGGGTCGTCGATGGTGTAATCGTGCGCCACCTTCCCAAATATCTCATTCAACCTGGCGGTGATCCAGGACTCCTTCGGTGCTGCTAGAAAGGCAAGGTCATCAAAGAAACTCATATATCAAAACTCAAATGAACTTCAGAGCAGGAAGACTTACCAGACGTCCCTTCCCGGGTAAGGTCATCGCGGCCTTTGATCTTGAAAAACGGGTGCATCCTCTTCCGTAGAGGGAACACCCGGTTCCTCAGAAAATCGTTGGCAATGGCCTGCCCGGTGAGGCCACGCGTGGTGCAGATGTGGATGATGGCGATGGCCTCCTGGTCGACCTCCAGGTCGTCCGCCTCCCGGTCTCGCTTCTTGGTGATGGGGTTCCGTCAGACGCCACAGGCCGTCTTCGCCCCTCTTAGGTAGAATTCACCGCCGTCCATGGACCGAGGGAGTCTCAAGATCGGATTTGAGGGAAGGACCAAGGGAGCCCCGCCCGCAGCCGGAAGTAGAAGCATCCGACCACGGGGTCTTTCCCGGTGCGGAACAAGGAGAAGAAGCGAAAGAAGAGAGAGGGGGTGGGAAGGATCCCGAGGAACCCGTCGCACAGATGAGAGAAGATGGAAAGGAGAAGGATAGAATTTGGCACTATGTTGATGAGTTCGATCTTGCATTGGGTGAGAACTACCGCAAGGAAGTCGCTCTCCGGCGTCCGCAGGCCGAAGAGCATGTAATGCTCGGTGCTGATGAGCTCGTCGTCCCGTGGCTGCGGTTCGGTCTCTCCTCCCGGCAGCCGCCACGTCGCTGGGTCTAGCAACCCTAGGCTCTCAAGCTCCTTCATCCTCGCCGCTGACAAAGAACTTTTCCCGAGCTTGGCCATGGCGATTGTGGGATATTTGGTCGAAAGAAGAAGAAAGGCTCGAGCGGAAGGTTGAGAGGTGAAGATCGCAGGAAGGTCGAAAGTTTTTTCGAGGCTGCTATGGGCTTGGGTTTTATAAGCCCAGATCTCTGCTGGCCAGAGGTTAAGGCATCTCAAAAGGCATGCTGGTGGCAATTTGACAGGTGCAATTAAGGACTGGGCGGTGGGATCGAGGTGTTGCAGGCGGTTCCGCTACTTGATAATGTCCGTACCAAGATTTTGAAGTCCAAGGGGTGCCAGGTGTAGTGTCGTCAAAGCCCTTTCAATTGGTCTCCACCCGATCTCGACCTTGAGGTCGGGGCAGCCAGAGGATTGTCCCCTCTGTCAATGTCGTGAGGTCCGAGGTCGTCCCAAGTGTTTGGCACGACCTTGAGCCTCAGGGGCTAGCTGTCGGGGACTGAGAAACCTCTGACGGGTCAACGCACAGTCAGCGGGGCCCCTAGCTCGGGGCTGAGCTGCAAGGGCCTCTGGCCACGACCTGAGCCGCGTGGTCCCCACGCGACCTTGAGCTTGGGGGGAATCGGATTCAACTCCCGCATGACCTCGACCTTGGTTTGAAGGCGTGCGCTTACTCGACAGTTACCAAGACCGGGAATACCGAAGTTAAGGCGAACGTGGGTGTCAGATCCGGGATGGTTGCAGCACGTCTTCAATGTGCACCATGCACTACTCCAGGAATCTCTCTCGACTGTTTCTGGTAATGGCCGGGAGGGGTATAAAATCCCCTGAGGCAGATCGGCGAGGGGAGGGGTTCCAGTGATCAAGCATTAGACACCATTAACACAAAATTCACTAGAGCTCAGGCTAGAGAGCGAAAACTTGTACTCGTGCATAGTGAATTTCTTGCTCCCGGGCAATATTGGAGTAGAGCTTTTACCTTCACAGGGGCTCGAACCAGTATAACTCTGTGTCTTTCTCGTTTTTCTCCACCCTCGACCAGCGAAATAGCGAACCTTTTTCATCGGTGGGTGAAGCTCATTTTGGGTCCCGCATACACGACTCAACCCCCCTTTTACTTCTGCGGTCAGGCAATCCCGATCGTCGATAGAGTCCATCGCCATGTGATCTTCAAAGCATATCCAAACTTCCTTAGATATCAAGCGTACTCGAGCTAGTTTCCTCGTAATGGAAACATGATTGAGTCCTTCCCTGCATGAAGATACTTTCTTCGTGTATACCATTTCACATTGAACTGGGCCTAAGATATCTAGAGTTTCCAAATGCTTGTTGGGACATATATGGTATAGTCCTTGAGTTTCCCGTACATGTACATATCCCATATTTAGATATTTGACAGTAGCCCCTAAACTTTGCTTAGTGTAGGGTTTGTTTTAAGCTCTAAGTTGATTACTACCAAGCTCGGGCTTGGTCAAGTAATGCTCCACCTGCTTACGGTCAAATGACTCTAGTTGGATGGGAATCGCTAAGTATCGAGTAGGAATGCACTGGGTCGAGCGCCCTGTGGCAAGACCAACTCGAGTTCTTTAGATAACCACATGTTACTCGACATCGACTTATCGACTCGACTTTGAGCAGAGTTAGAACATAAATCAGAAATTCTAAATGTTGTGTAGTTGAGCATTTATTGCTCTCATTTGCAATGCCATGACTGGTGCGATGCTATTATCCCGCTTTTCTTACTGATCAAGGCGCCGTATGGTGGAGAGTGGACCGTTCACCCGAAAAGGTTTGGGGTTATAAGTTCCTAGATCCAAAACTGTAACCATCCCCTGCTTTTTTGTCTTCAGCCTCCGTCATGCTTCCTTAAGCCCTAGCATCTCCACCTTTGAGAAAATTCCACCTCACTTCCTTCTCAATAGCATCCAGCCCTTCCGGTAGCGCCAGGGCCATCCTGCCATCGTGGAAAGAACATGAGACGGCCTAGGTGAACTTTGATGATGAGACCTTCCAAAGAGTATGGCAAAAATCGATGATGACGGAGAAGCGTCTCGCCAAATTGGAGAAAGATGGCTTTGTTCCTCCTCGGGAGTTCTTCCACTGGAGGTCGTCGCTCGGTGAGTCATATCCCACCCCTAAGGATGAGGATGAAACTGTTGTTTTTGAGGCATTCTTCTGCTATGGACTCAGCTTTCCCCCTTCCCAATTCTTGCTTGATGTTTTGGACTTCTATCAAATTTAGCTTTTCTCCCTGAGCCCCAACTCAATTACGATGCTTAGTATGTTCGTCCATCTCTGTGAGACCTTTCTGGGTATCAAGCCTAGCCTCAACCTGTTTCATCACTTCTACAGTCTGAAGAGGGTGATGAAAAATGATGTCGTCGGGGGTGTCAGTCTCCACCTTCGCAGCAGAGTGTCTAGTTTGTACATCCTTGTTCCTGTTACTTCTTCATGGTAGTCAGTCTGAAAAAGCGGTGGTTTGCATCACCTCTTCAGACACATTGAACTACCCTCTAGCCTATCGACTACTCCTCCTTAGCCCAATTGACCTCTGGACGAAAGTCCCTCCTTCGACCTCTCGCAATGCGCACTATGTTCAGAAGATCAAGGAGCTGAGGAAAAAAGGGTTAACAGGGTGGCATGTTGCTAGAGACTTCATGACGCACCGATTGAGTTAGCTGAAGTGACGGGATCACTTGCCTGGTATTATTTCGGAGTCAATGATCCCACCAGGGATAACCCTGAAAAGTAAGCACTAATAGTGTTGTTTACTATTTTTTTGCTTCAGTTGTCGAGTAGCGAACTAAATTGCTTTTTGTCAGATCTGTTGGACGTGAACATCTCCTACAGGCTAAGCAAGATGTTCCAAGGCTCATAACCTGACCCTTGTGGCTTCAAGGTGTATTCGTTGTCCAATCCTCAGCCAAAGGTGGGTGCTGAATAACAACTTGAACTGCTTCATTCGTGCTCCTGTAGCTTTCTTTAACTCAGCATGTCTTCAAGAGGCCAAGTTCGATGATGAAAGACGGCAATTCGAGGGAGTCATTGGCCTGGATGATAAGCCGACTCGAGATGATGAGCAGGTATCAGGCTCTGCTCCTGCCAGTGTCGTTCCTTCCTTCGATGACATAATGCCTGTCATCGACCCCAGCGAGGTTGAGGCGGCTCTAGAGCAAGAATCAGCCGAGTTTCCTCAAGCGAGGAGGTCGATGTCTCCAGCGCCCCATTGACCAACCAAACAGCCTCAGTCCTCATTGATGAGACCATCTGCTCAGGTGATTTTCAACCGCTCACTTAGGTGCTATGAGATTGCTTCTGATGTAATCCAACAGATGTTGGAGGAGCATCGGATCTCCTGGGCAGCCGACGCACAGAGATTTGCAACTTCTACACCAATGCCACCTCGAATGGGGTCTCCATCGACTAGAGCGGTCAAGCAGGTAACACTGCCATCGAGTAGCATTTGCTAAGCTCATTTGTAACAGATATTCTACCCATGGTAACTGTCTGTATACAGGCTCCACCATTGGTCACTGATCCTCCGGTCCCATCTCCTTGAACGGCCGAGCCAGGCGAGAAGCCAGCTGCTGGGACCAGTTTGGTCCTAATGAAGGTGGCTGCTCTGAAAAAGAACATGAATGTGAAGCTTCGGCTGGCGAAGTAAGCTACCTTTTTTCATGATAATTCATTCCTTTTTTTGTTCAGAGATGTCACGTAAAGAATCTCTTGTAGGAAAGGTACATCCAGTGGCACTGTCAACGATATCGCCACCACTACCCTGTCATCCCTCGGCATGGTCGCTATTGTTCTGGCCCTTGCTTCGACAGTTTCAACCACAATAACAGCCTTGCCTCCCTCAGCTCCCCAAGTGCCTCTGGAGTATTGGTCTGTTCTAAATCTCCAACTTCAGGTATGTGATTTACACTAAACATTTTTTCCACGCTCTGCCTCACCCTCAGCTTCGTCTTTTTGACAACCCTTACCCTCTCTCTTCTTCAGCACACAGCGGATACATTGTGCAAGGTCTAAACCTTCTGTGACCAAGCCCATCAGCAAAACAAGCGGCTCACAGCTTCCAGCTAGCAGGTGCTCAAGATGAAAGACACCGAGCTGGCGGCCCTCAGGGATGAGCCAAAAGCTGCCAAAGCTGAGGCTGAGAAGCAGAGGAGTGAGACGAAAAGGCTAAGCATGGAGGTGAAGAGGCTGAAAGCGAAGGCAGAAAAATCAAGAGCCAAAAATATTGTTGCCAATGCTGCTCTACTCAAGGCCAGAGCTAGTCATGATAAGGCAGAAGCAAGCAGGAAGGTAGTTGAGGTCGAAAAGGTGGCAGTAGATGCGGTACTGGCCGCTCTGCACTTGGAGACCCTCGAGCACATGACTTCGTCTGCACGACTTGTGACCTCCTACGTACTTGTCTTGGTGAAGAGCCACCATCCTAGCCTGGACCTCACGATTGTGGATGAGGGATTCGCATGTGAGGAGAGAGAAGCTATTGATCACGTCGAGTCCTTCAGAGACCTTGCGGAGAGGTTCGTGGCCCAACTAGAGTTCTCTTGACGATGCAAACTAGAGTTCTTTCAGCTTGACCGTGCTGCTTGTAATGTTGCCACTGCATCTTTAATGACAATGCTAATTGGCTTGTCTTTTTATTGTGTTTCACTTGCTATTTTCTTAACGATGAAACAAAGTAACATAAGTAGATGCAAATTCGACTTAGCATTCATAGACTCTCAGTAACCAGCTTTACCGATGGTGATATCATTACACAAAGCCTTATGGTCGATGAAGGCCAGCAAAGGATAATGTAAATTTCTAGCGCTGTCCACACAACATAGATTTTATGCACAGCCTCTTCGAGCGCAAGCTCGAGGGCTCAAAATTTTAACAGGATCTTGTCTTAAGATTTGTGTGCAGGCATACCTGAAGCACAAGCGCCAAGTTATAAGAGCTAACCAAAGTTGCATCTATTAGTGTCTTTTTTGTTTCATCGGCAAGGAATCAAAAGCATGACATGAATGGACAAGCAAAATAGTTAGTATCTTTATTCAAAAAAGAGACGTTGAACCAGCGCAAGCTCTGTTACATCAAGGCTATCAGCTTAAGGGCTTCACTCATCCTTGCTATCCAGAGACATTTCCAGTCTGTCTACAAACCGCTTGACCTGATCTTGGAAGAAGTCGACCAGGTCATCAACCTTGTCGTCCTCAAAAGCGAAGCCATCTTCCATGCGCGAGAGGTCTAATTCCGGGTAATGGGAATTCACCATGGCCAGCAGGGATGACGTTGCAAGAGCGGCCAATGCCATGTCTGTCGTAGCTTTCTCCTCCTCGACCTTCTTCAGGCTTGCCTCCAAGGAAGAATTTCTAGCCCTGAGCGTCTTCGCCTCCACGAGCAGCTTTTGCTCCCTCACCTCAGATTCGACCCGAGCTTCCCTCAATTTCTCCATTTCCATCCAGAGCCCTGCCAGCTCATCGTTCTTCGTCTGAATGACCCACTGCTGACAAGCTACAATCCGCTCATTTTCTTGCTTAGCTTGCAGGCAGAACATCTTGACGCGATGCAGGGTTTCCAAAGCCCGTTGCCGAAAGATGGACAACAGAGGATGAAAAAGCAGCAAAAAAGGAAAATGAGCTCAATTCGTAAGATTGATTAAGTGTATTTGCATAACTGGAGATCCGGTTCCAAGAGCGATCAATATTCGAGGGGGGCTGAAGGAGGTGGAGGCAAGGACAAGGCTGTGGGAAGCACAGCTGGTGCACCGAGAGTTGGTTCGATTGTGCTTGTGTCCATGAAAGGCAAGGAACCAGCCAGAGCCACTAAGAATCAAGCTTTTAGTGGCGAGGTGACAAACAAATCGGCTCGATTATGCTTACAGGTGAGGAGCCATCAGTAGCACCCTCGATGGCACTGACAGGCACATCCTTCCTGCAAAAGAAGTTCTAGTGTGACACCTTCCAATGTGAATAGGTAATCTTACTTCTTTGTCTTCAACACCATTCTTAACCCGCTCCACGAGCGAGATCTTTTATTCAAGACCACTGCCCTCGGTGATCGCCTCTTCTACCGCTTAATCGATGAAGTGGTGCCAACAGATCGCTGGATCGGAGAAGCAACCGTCACAGAGGGAAATTATCGAATCGACTCAGACTACTAGCCCGACGAATGATCGGGAATGGTCACTTTACCCTTTCGACTATTTCAATCAGCGAAGGAACTTCTTGGGCGACGTCGGAAGTCGCAGCCTGTTACCGACATCACGACCAAGGTGTCCTCATTGTTCTTCAAAAGTTGCTGAACCACGCCAAGAATGACCTCATAACACCCGAGTGATTGATTGAATGTCACCTAATCAGAAGTCTTCGACACTCGGTGGCGTTTCCACTGAAGCAGAGGTGATGGTGATGCTGAATTCCCTAGTCGAGGAGAAGCCGCTGCCTCCTGCTCCTCGGATGCTTCGACCTTGCTAGGAGCTAGGGCAAGCGCCGTGTCCTTAGCAGATGGACCTGCCTCAGTAGGGCCTGAGCTCGATGCATGCATGTCGTCTCGAGCAGGCTCATCGTCCAGGTCTATGGCCCCCTCCAGCGGTTCATTGTGCTCGTCCCACTCGATCTCCTAAAGAGGTAAGAATGAGTTAAGCCCTGATGGTTGCCCTAGAGCAGCAACAGTGGTAAGCGCTCGATACATACCTTTGGTCAAGGGTTGGTGAGAGAGTAGGCCTCTATGTCGTTGGGCCCAGGAGATGACCCATGAAAAATTTTGCTCAATTGAGTAGAAATATTTTCCTCTGTCAGGACTGTTAGTCAGTAAAGTGATTCATCAGCCACTAATCATAGCAGAAAAGGAAAAGCAACAAAAGAGATCAGTATCACTTACCTTCGAAAGAATCTCTAGTCTCGTCGTTGACCCTAGAGTACTGCCACGCCAGATGGTCCCAGCACCTCAGCAGACTGGACTGCTGTGTCAGGAAGTCTCGGGCGACATGCCACCCAGAGAGACCCCTTTTCCTCAGCTCCTCAATCTTCTCGACAAAGCGGGCATTCCGCGTAGTCGACAGAGGGAATTTCGTCTAGAGCTCGGAAAAGGCCGGGAAGGAAGGTTTGTAAGATAAAGGAAAATTAACCGTGTCCGGTGAGGTGATATAAAACCACCGCTTCTTCTAGTTTGACTGCTAGGAAGAAGTCACAAGACAGTATATAGGCACTAGCAAAGGGTTATGAGAAGGAAGCCAGCCGCCCCCATTTACACCTCATTTTTGGTTGACCTCTTCATATTATAGAAATGGCAGAACAAGTTGAGGCTGGGTCAAATGCCCAGGTAGGCCTCACAGAGATGAACAAAGATGCTGAGCATTGTGATAGAGTTGGGGCTCAGGTGAAAAAGCTGGATTCCGTAGAAGTCCAGAACATCAAGCAGAAATTTAGAAGGGGGAAAGCTGAGATCGCCACGGAAAATGGACTCAAAAACAACAGTCTCGTCCTCATTCATAGGAGTCGGATATTCCTCACTAGTGGAAGGCCTCCAATGGAAGAACGCTCGAGGAGGAATAAGGTCGTCCTTCTCCAGCTCCACTAAGCGTTTCTCCATCATGGTGGACGTCTGCCACACCTACCGGTACGTATCATCACTGTAGGCTAATTCTTCAATGGGCTCCACCGCAACCTCCTTCTTCAGGATGACGACCTTGGGGTGGGCAGAAGAGCCAGAAGCTATTGGAATAGGAAGAGGAAGCTCTCAGGACACAAAACGCAAGGGCTCAAGGAAACGAGACGGAGGCTTTGAGAGGAAGGTTGAAGACAAAAGCATGAACGGCTACAGTTCCAAATCCTGAGATTTATAAGCCAAAAGGTATCCAGGCACAATGGTTCATTTCCCACCAAACAGCACGACGATTGCCGAAAAAAGTGGAATCAAGGCATTGTATTCGCCACAACGTGAGCAATAAGTGCTCCAACTGCTCAACGTTCAGAATTTCTGACAAAAGTTTCAACTCCACTTAGAGTCGGTTTGACTGGCCAATACCAGGCAACACAAGGTTACCCTAAGTACTCGAGTTAGGCTTGCCGCAGGGCTCTCGACCCTACACAACCTACTCGATACTTAGCGATTCCTACTCGCTCAAAGTATTCGACCAGAAGTAGGCGAGGCAATACTCGACCAAATCAAGTTTGGCGGTAATTGACCCAGCACTCAATGGACCCTCCGCTGAGCGAAGTTCGGGAGCTACTGTCGAATATCCAAATATGGGATAAGTCGGAAATCATGTCACGTACATACTTGCCAATGCAAGGATATTCCGTATATCTCTAGCCCGAAGTCTGCGGGACAAGGTGTACGTGGAAAGGAAATCCCCTGTAGGGAAAGCTCCGATCCTACTCCCGATACGAGGAGATCTATGCGAATACACCTAACAGCTATGGAAGTTTAGATACGATATGGGGATTATAACGACAGAAGGACTCCTCATCGACCATGACTCGGTACTCCATCCGCTATATAAGGACTAGGGAGGACGTCATCAAGGGGAAGCCAATTGAAGCTAGAACAAGTCCACAAAGCCCATCCAAAGCCGATCAGAAGTGAGTACAAGCCTGAAGAAGCCATTGCAACTCTTAGCGATCTAGCGTAGCCATATACAAGCCATTTTCTAGCCATCTCCAATATTCATAGTTTTTCCTTATAATCAGGGATACCTTCATCAATCTATACTTTCTTCATCTATCTCAATCATCGCCGACATAGGAGTAGGGTATTACTCATCGACGAGGCCCGAACCTGTCTACATTGTTGTCGAAGGTTAGTGCTTGACAACACACTTTGTCTATGTGACTCTTTTACGCATAGAATTTCCTTAGCTGATCGATGTTCCATGAATTTTCATGTACCATGCCATCGGCTGTAGATAGCCGTACTGAACTTGGTCGAGTAGCCTCGACTACAATGTAGGGGCCTTCCCACTTAGGTGATAACTTGTTGCAGTTTTCCTGCTTCTGCACCTTTCGCATCACTAAGTCCTCCACATCGAGTTCTCTTTCCTGGATTCTTGTACTATGATACCTACACAGGGCTTGTTGATACTTGGCCACTCGAATGGACGCTCAATCTCTGTACTCTTCGAGTAGATTAATGTCACTTGCTCGCTCTAGCTCTTGTTCTTTTTCTGAGTAGTTTTCCACTCGAGGTGAGTTAAATATTAACTCAGTTGGGAGTACTACTTTTGCTCCGTAGACTAAGAAAAATGGAATTTCACCGGTGGCTTGACTAGTCAATGTTCGAACAGCCCACACCACCGAGGGGAGTTTACTTGCCCACCTGGTCAAGTAAGCTTTCAGCCTATCGAATACGAGAGTCTTTATCCCCTACAAGATCATGCCGTTAGTGAAAGGATCGAGATGGCCTAGAGGGGGGTGAATAGGCCTCTTTTTAAATTTTGGGTTTAAGTATCAGAGTTTAGCACTAGTTAATAACAACCCAAAACTTAGCTACTGCAGATTCAAGTAATGACAAGATGGCATATAACTTAAAGCTAGCAGGAAGTAATCACAATAAAGATCAATAGCAATAAATAATAAATGAGACACAAAGATTTATCCCGTGGTTCAGAGTCACACTTCTACTCCACGTTAGTGACTCTTTCACCACTCCGGCGAGGTGAATCCCAACCTCTCACAACCAATGGTGGCCTTCCACAACCTCATTTGGATAGGTCACACCATCTCTTCCTCCAAGCCATCTAGGAACGCTCTGTTCCAAGAGTAATAAACTATCCATAAGCCTTATCCCTTGGTTCACAGCACAGCACTAACTAGACTACGCTTGGAGCAAGACACTTAGAAAGGGTAGAATTTGAGTTTAGAGTTGAAGCACAGTCTCCTTGTGGAATGAAAGCTCTAAGATTGCTAAAATGTCAAGGAGAGCAAGAAGTTCTATGGAGGAATACTCTGGCAGTGCTTATATAGGCATTTGGGCTAAATATAGCCGTTACACCTGCCACGCTAGCCGTTGGAATGTGTCAGAGTGTCAAAAATCAGGTTAACACATTTGCTATGGACTAATCTTCGATACTGATCCTTGAACTCTAGACCAATCAAGACTATTTGTGCAGGACTAAAAAATTTGGTCTATCGTACATAGGATTTTTGGATATTTTGGTCTGGCGAAAAGATGTGATCTTGACATGCATGCCGGACCAAAAATTTGGTCCGCCGTAGAAGGATTTCAAGGGAGTTGACACCAACGGACTTTTGAATGAGAAATATGTGTCTAACTGAAAAGAATGCATACGCGCTGGACTAGATTTTCTGCTAGCAAACTTTGGTCCGTCGTATATGGGATTCTAGAATATTTTGGTCTGGTGAAAAGATGTATACTTGGTTATGCTTCGGACCGCAAAACTTGGTCCGCTGTAGAAAGGATTTAAACGAGTTCATTCC
This sequence comes from Guadua angustifolia, assembly GCA_036346375.1. Classification (NCBI taxonomy): domain Eukaryota; kingdom Viridiplantae; phylum Streptophyta; class Magnoliopsida; order Poales; family Poaceae; genus Guadua; species Guadua angustifolia. Next base: position 4,952,002 of record CM070516.1, read on the forward strand.
GGCGGACCTTTTTGAAAGAACATGAGATAGCAAACCGAGAGGAATACAACAGTGCCAAACTAAATTTTGATTTAGCGAAAGTTGGTCCAGCGTGAATGGAATGCGCTTGGTTAGAATTTTAACTGAGAAGATTTCAACACCGGATTACAAAGGAATGGTCCGGCTAACATGAGATTTTGACTAAGGTTGCGCCAGACTTAAGGATCAAGCAATGAGGTTGAGTCCGAGGCAAAAGCATATTGTTTGTTCAAGGAAAGGATTGATTTTGGGAGGAAATATGATTGAAGTGTTTTGACTCCAAGCAGTTTAATTTATCTTAGCCTATGAACAAGAGCTTGAACTTGTGCATAATCCCTCTTTATAGTACGACCAATCTAAAGCTACTCTAGCTACTTGGCTTGAATCATCTCCCAAGACAAAACTAGTAACAAGGGTCCTTAATCTTGATCTTTTTGACTGATGCCTTCTTGAATACCCAAACCAAAATCCTCATCATCAGGTTGTCATTGAATTGATCATCAAAAACCAAACCAAAACCATTTTAAAAAGAAACACTATTCTTTGAGCCATTTAATGATCAACACATGATCATACACTTAAGCAAAACACATTTGCACCAAATTAGCTCATGCTCAAAGATTTCAACCAAATTGCGAAAAACACATTAAACTGATTTCATGCTTGAGCATTACTCTTTGCAATACATGCAAGAATCTAGCTACAAGCAATACCAAATCAAGGTGTGTGAACTCTCTAATTGCAACACATGCAATTTTGTAGTTCCATGCAACCTAATAAAACCAATTCGCTTGAGCATCCTCATTTTGCAACACACGCAAAACTTAGCTCCAAGCAACCACTTTGATGTTGAAAGATTTGTTTTGTAAAAAAAAACAAAGCATGAAGCTTCAACAATTGCAACACATGCAAAAGTGAACTTCATGCAAAAGCCAACACATTAGCTTATCCTATTTGCAACACATGCAAATCAAAGCTTTATGCAAAAAAACCAAATCCATATGCTTTTCTTCTTTGCAATACATGTAAATCAGAGCATAATGTAATAACAGCCAAGCATAAGCTTAACTCATTCACAACGCATGCCAAATGGTTAACTCTATGCAAAAACTAAATCTAAATAAGATTTGAACTCGAGTGAACATGAGATTGAGATCATCAACACGTGATGAAGCTCAAGCTAAGACTTAACCCCTCTTAATAGTACGGTGATAAAACTAGACTCAAAGACTATGAAGTTCTTAGCCTATCTAGTTATACATTGAGCCGCCGAATACAAGCAATCCTCTTTGGGGTATTTATGATCTTCACTCATATGCTTTCCCGGGATTATCACTCAGCTCTTCTCTTAATCTCTACGGGATCTTCTCTTAGCGCCCATCACCTCAAGATGTCGTTCTTGTCCCGTTTTCGTCATCTCAATCATCTTTGGACTTAACCATGCCCAATCACAACTCATGGAAATAGTTAGTCCAAGATGCATGGTTACCTCAACTATCTCTTGCACTCCATTAACACATAATGGATGCCTTTAGATCAATTGAGTACAACCCTAATCAATTTGAATAATTTCAATGTGTCTTAAGTACAATAATGCAACACATGCTTCATTATACTTAAGAACTATTCATTGTCCTTAATTAATCAAAGAACACCATTAACACATGATGAAGTGTTCTTTATTGATTAATAAGATAAATGAACTCAATTTAAATTTTCATTTAAATTCATATGAGTATATATTAACTACACACGTTTTCATATACTCATGTTGATGAAAAGTAATGATCCATAATATGTGGACTATATGGAAATGGCCATTAATCTAAGCCATCAACTATAGAATAAACCCCACATGTATATGTGTATGGATATAATTGACTTGGAGACAATATGCACATATTCGAGTTTGGTTACATTGGAGCTTATGCTATATTACCATGAATATACTACAACTAAGCAATTCAAATATATACTCAATGATTTAGTTTCAATATCTTGATCCTTATATGTGTCAATAAGGAATAGATCAATACAATGAAACCTTCAAGTTAAATTACGAACTCCCCCTAGATATGTGCATCCATGTAATATATGGATTGGAAAACATAATGCACATTTTGTGGTTAGTACAATGGATGGGGACATTCATACTTTAACTTGAATCCAATGTATGCAAATAATACTTAGAAAGAATGCGCATACATACCTTGGGTTTTTCATTTTCCATGCAAATATGAGACTACTAAATATTTGCTCAATAAACATGTTAGTCTCATAAAGATTAGATTTCTCATTAAACAGAGATTAAGCATTAATCTAAATCAATCACCAAAACTAACGGCGCTTGAACTCACAGTTAGTGCGCTCGAATTGACCGTTACTCTGAGGATGAGCGACAGAAGCGAAGCAGAGTTTGATCCCTAGTTCCTCGCAGAAGACTGTGAAAGCACTGCTCTTGAATTGGCTACCGTTATCGTAATTACTCGATTTGAGATGCCAAATCGGGTAACAATGCTCCTCATGAACCTCTTGGCTGCTTCTGAGGTGATGTTTCTAACGGGTTCGGTCTCGATCCACTTGGTGAACGTGTCGATTGCCACGAATAGGAACTTGTAACCTCCTTGGGCTCTCAGGAACGATCCCAAGATGTCCAATCCCCAAACAAAGAAGGGCCAAGATAGAGGAATAGTTTGCAGGGCTTGGGCTGGTCGGGTAGTTTGCTTACCATAGAATTGGCAGCTTTCACACTTTTTCACCAGCTCGCAAGCGTCCTAGAGGGCAGTTGGCCAATAGAACCCTTGCCGAAAAACCTTCCCAACTAGGGTGCGATAGGACACATGATTGCCACATATGCCTCCATGAACATCGAGCAATATTTTATTGCTCTCTTCCTGAGTGATGCACTTCATCAAGATTCTGTTACCCCCTTTTCGATAGAGCTTGATGTCTACTAACGCGTAGAGCTTGGACTTAAGTGCAATTTTCTCGGCTGAGGCATCATCGTCAGGGATCTCTCGACCTTCGAGATAGGCTCGGAATGGAGTCATCCAAGTCAGCTCTCGTTTAAGTAGTGCAGCTTCCATGTCTACCAGTTCTACCTCGTTGACTCGACCATACTGCTGGTCAAGTTGGGCAGCATCTGCTCCTTGCGGAGAGGAGACAGATGGTTTGGGGAGTTTCTCCATGAAGACTCCCGATGGTGCAGGCGAACGGGACGAAGCGAGCCTGGCAAGTTCATCGGCGGTGGCATTATCACTTCGCCAGATATACCTTACCTCGAGGCCTTCGAACTTGTACTCTAACTTGTGGACCTCGTACAAGTATGCTACCATGTTATCATTCAAGCACTGGTACTCTTTTTGCACTTGGTTTACGACTAGCTGTGAGCCCCCTTTCACGAGTAATCGCTTGATTCCTAGTGATGTGGCTATCCAAAGCCCGTTGACCAGTCCCTCGTACTCTGTAATGTTATTCGAAGCTTGAAAATCGAGTTGGATGACATATTTGAGTTCCTCACCAGTTGGAGATCTTAACACGATGCCAGCCCCCGAGCCCTAATGCATGAGCAATCCGTCGAGGAACACGGTCCAGTGGTCGTTGCTTGCTTTGGCTTCCTTTTCCTCGACGTGTGTCCACTCTGCGATGAAATCTGCTAGAATCCCTGACTTGACACTGGTCCTTGACGCAAAATCGACCTTGAATTCATTGAACTCGACTACCCATTGCGTGATTCGTCCGGTTGTGTCTCTTTTGTGCAGCACCTCCTTTAGCAGGTATGTGGTCATCACCGTGACTTTATGCGCCTGGAAGTAGTGTCGTAGCTTTCGAGAAGTCATCAGGACGGTGTATATCATCTTCTGTATCTGCGGGTACCATGATTTGGCTCCATGCAAGACTTCGCTAACGTAGTACACCAGCTTCTAGGATTTGGCCTTTTTGTTGGGGCAATCCCGCTCGACCACTAGGACCGTACTTACTACTTGGGGGATAGCTACAATATACAGGAAAAGCTCCTCTTTTTTGTTAGGTGAAACCAAAATTGATGGAGGCGATAAATACCTTTTTAGATCTTGAAAAGCTTCTTCAGCCTCCTTGGTCCACTCGAAGTTGTTGTGCTTCTTGTGCAGCTTGAAGAATGGTAGCCCCCGTTCCTCCATCCGAGAGATGAATCGACTAGGGTAGCAATACATCCTGTAAACTTTTGCATCTCTCTTAGCGTCCGTGGAGGACGCATCAGATTTATTGCCTCGATTTTGTGTGGGTTGAATTCGATGCCTCGACTAGACACCAGGAAGCCGAGAAGCTTGCTGGATGAAACACAGAATGTGCACTTCTCGGGGTTAAGCATCATCCGATATTTCCTAAGGTTGTCGAATGTTTCGCCGAGGTCCCCAACCAGAGTGCCCCTGGTTCTCGATTTTACTACGATGTCGTCAACGTATGCTTCTACATTGCGCCCTATTTGGGGTTTCAAGTAGTTTTGAATACATCGTTGATATGTTGCACTGGTACATTTCAAACCAAAGGGTATCTTCACATAACAGAATACACCGAAAGAAGTAGTAATGTCTATTTTCTCTTTGTCCTCGGTGGACATGCTAATTTAGTGATACCCTGAATAGGCATCTAGAAAACTTAGCAATTCACAACCTGCAGTTGAGTCCACTATCTGGTCGATGCGAGGGAGAGGAAAAGGGTCCTTTGGACATACCTTGTTGAGGTCAGTGTAGTCGACGCACATCCTCCACTTGCCGTTGGCTTTCTTCACAAGAACCGGGTTCGCTAGCAACGTTGGGTGGCGGACCTCTTGGATGAAGCCAGCCTTTAGGAGTTTACCGACCTCCTCTTGTATGTCTTGCTTTCGATCATCCGTGAATCTGCGCTGCTTCTGCACCACGGGCTTGGTGCTTGGCTCCACAGCTAGTCGATGCTCGATCACCTCCCTAGGGACTCCGGCATATTGGACAGTTGCTAGGCGAACATGCCATGGTTTGCCCGAAGGAAAGTGATGAGCTCGAGTTCCTATTTAGGGTCGAGGTCGGCGCCTACCTTGACCATCTTGGATGGCTTCGTCGGGTCGAGGGGAACCGTCTTGACCTCTTCACAAATCTTTTTGCCCTTCCTGCCGTCATTGATGGCTTTGTTGGACGTGGAGGCCTGGTTGCCACTTTTGGATTTCTAGCGCTTAGCCTTCTCATCGCCGGCTCTGGCTACCAACCAGTCGAGATGCTCAGCCATCTCCAGGTTCTTTTTGTCGCACCTGACCACCGCATGCTGGTCGCCCTTGATCGTGAGGACTCCCTTTAGCGCTTGCATCTTGACTGTCTGGTATGCATTGTGCACCACCGCCATGAACTTGGCCAACATTGGGCAGCCTAGGATCACATTTTACGCAGTTTCAACATCCACTACGTCAAAGAGGATCTTCTCCGTATGAAAGTTGTTCAGCGTGCTGAATGTAACAGGCAGCTCGATCTGACCCAGCGGGGTAGCTGATGAGCGCGGAGTTATGCCATGGAATGGCTCGACCCTGGTTCTTATCTCTGTCCGAGGAATACCCATGTCATCCAGCGTTTTCACGAAGATGAGGTTCAACGAGCTTCCTCTATCAACTAAGGTTCGAGCGACCTTCACGTTTACGATGGTGGGCTCGACCACCATAGGATATCGCCCTGGATACGGGACTGAAGTCAGATGATCCGTCTGGTCGAACGCGATTGGCATCTTTGACCACTTAAGGAATCAAGGGAGAGCCGGCGTGGTCTGATTGACCTCTCTCTTAATTGCCTTGTACTGTCTCTTGGACTTGTATGTGGCAGACCCCCTGAAGATGTGTGCCAGCTTGTGCTCAGCTCCCTGATACTTGGGTTTGTCATCTTCGAGCTTGTCTCTAGCTTGCTCGATGCCACGCTCGGCAACGGTGGCCTTGAGCTTCTCATGGACTTTCTTACCAATTACCTGGCACTCATCGAAGTCGTGCTTGTCTGAATGATGGACGGGGTAGTACTTGCCTCCTCTGCGGCTTCGACCCTTGTTGTCGCCTAGGTTGCGTGTCTTGCCCCTCTCGACCACAGCCACAGTGGAGTCGCCGTTGCACTTCTTCCTGCGGTTCTTGTTCCTCTTCGCCCCTTGCTTAGATGACTCAGGCTTGTCACTACCAAGCTTCGAGTTATCGAGATGGTCTCGGGCTTCGGCGTGGATGGCGTACTTGTCCGCCAACTCGAAGAGCTCCTTGGTGGTTTTGATCTTTTGGGTGGCGAGCTTCCCCTTCGGATCTCTGTCCTTCACCCCGTTCTCAAAGGCAACAATCACTGCCTCATCCGAGATGTCAGGGATTAGGTTCCTTTTGTTGCTGAATCGTCGAATGAAGCTGCGCATCAACTTTCCCAGCTTCGGCACCAGCCGATGCAAGTCACTGCGCGTCCCAGGGTGTTCATATGTGACTTAAAAGTTGGCAATGAACTGTGTCCGTAACTCAGCCCATGACGATATCGACTGCGGTGGGAGGTTGAGTAGCCAAGACCTAGTTGCCCCATCAAGGGTGGTGAGCAGGTAGTTGGCCATCACCTTCTCGTTGCCTCCAGCTACTCTCATGACTGTCGTATAGATCTGCAGCCATTCAACGGGGTTGATCTTTCCCGAATAATCTCAACCGGACCTGGCTTGAACTTGTCCGGCCACCTGATAGCGTGCAGTGCTGGAGTGAACGCCTTGCACCCCTCATCATGGCGCTGTCCTCTACGTACATCTTGCTGAGGGGAAAACCTATGTCGTGGCGACGAGCGGATCCTCAAGGGTGAAGATCTACCACAGCACACGCATCGAGTTGGAGATCGGCCTCTTGAAGATGAAGAATCATTATCTCGCCATTCACGCTCTTCGTGGTCTCGCTCTTCCCTCCGATCTTATAGGACTTCATGCAAGTCTCGACGATCATGCAGAATTCGATCTCGGAGGTCTCTAGGATATCTCTGGCGAGGGTTTGAGTGGACCGTCCTGGAAGCATGGTGGCTAGAACTGGCTGTCGTTGACCTTGCTGCTCTGCAACTATCGTAGGATGGCCCAAATAGCCGGCTCCAGGTGTCCTATTGGCTTGGCTGTCTGAGTGCTGAATTAGCCGCTCGAGCAGTCTGGGCTTGCGCTGCATTGAGCAACGTCTTCATCTGGTCGAACACGGGCATCATAGGATTGACGGGTATAATGGTGGGAGAGACTTCAATAGCATATGAGCGCACTGGACGTTGGCTTCAGGGTTGCTGAAGAGGTCACCAGGGTGGCTCTGCTGGCATGCTATTCTTGGAACACGGCTGGGCACGCCATTGTCCTTTCACTGCCACAAGGCCTGCTACCCCTGGAATCCTAGGGCTTGTGGGTGAGGTGTCAAAGGATTGCCCAGGTGGAGGTGCTTTGACAATCTGGCTGCCATCCCTGCCATGGCTGCAGTTGTCGGGTCATGATGATGGTCCGCCGTGCCAGGAGCAATATCCACGACTGATACGCTGCGCCGGTTACTGCTCTTAGATCTTGGGGCATGCTCGGAGGAATGTGACCTTCTTGGTTACCCGAGACTTCTGCTCCATGGTCCCTTTCTTGGGAACTTCCGGTAGTCGTGCCTTTGCTGGCCCTGGCCATGAACATGTGGCAATCTGCACAACTGCTACCCTGACTGCTGAGGTCATCACTGCTGCTGTTGCTATCGCTCTCTGTGTCCATGCACTTGAGGACTCCGGGCTCCAAAGGGTCAAACTCGATGAAGCACACCTCTCGGCTTGGGTCCTCAGAACAGGACTCGATGAAGCTGATATGCTCAAGGCTACTAGCCGGACCCCATCGGTACACCATGGTTCCAAAAATGATCTCAGAGCCCATTGGCGAGGCTTAGTTGATGTCAAGAATTTCCGCATTGACGCAAGTTGAAGACATGCTTAACCTGCAAAAATAGCTAAAGGCCCCTACCTAGCGCACCAGCTGTCGAAAGTTAGTGCTTGACAACACATTTATATTCAGTTACCTTTGAGTTATGCAGGGTCAAACACACAAAAAAGGAAAGAACACGTGATGCAAACAGGTTCGGGCCTCGTCGATGAGTAATACCCTACTCCTGTGCCAGCGGTGATTAAGATCGATGGAGTATAGATTGATGGGGGTATCCCTGGTTACAATGAAGAACTATGAATCTGGGAGATGGCTAGACTACGGCTTATGTGTGGCTATGCTAACTCACTAAGGGTTGCAATGGCTTTTTCAGGCTTGTGGCGCTTCAATTGACCTCCTCCCTGATGACGTCCTCCTTGGTCCTTATATAGCGGGCTGGAGTACCGAGTCGTGGTTGATGAAGAGTCCTTCTGCTGTTATAATCCCCGTATCGTATCTGAACTTCCATAACTGCTAGGCGTATCCAAGTGGGTCTCCTCGTATCGGGAGTAAGATCGGAGCTTTCCCTGCAGGGGATATCCTTTCCGAGTATACCTTATCCCGCAGACTTGGGCTAGAGATATACAGAATATCCTGGTATTGGCAAGTATGTACGTGACATGATTTCTAACTTTTTAGTGCATGCCCATATCCCATATTTGGATATTCGACAATTGCGTGTTCCCTCTTGCGTGCTTGACCCTGCATATCTTGAAGGTACCCGAATATAAGTGTGTTGTCGATCACTAACCTTCGACAGTAATCACCTGATCCCAAGTGCCGCAACTATCTAGAGCCCATTGACCAGTCCCTCATATTTTGTAACGTAATTCAAGCATGAAAATCGAGTTGGATGACATACTTGAGTTCCTCACCTGTCGGAGACTTGAGCATGATGCTAGACCACGAGCCCTAGAGCGTGAGTGACCCATCGAAGAACATAGTCCAATGGTCATCGACCATCTCGATCTCATTTTCCTCGACGTGCGCCCATTTTGTGATGAAGTCTGCTGGATCCCTAACCTGAAGTTGGTCCGCAGCGTGAAATCGACCTTGAACTCATTGAGTTCAACCGCCCACTACGTGATTTTCCCTGTTGCCTCTCATTTGCATATCACCTCCTTGATCGGGTACGTCATCATGACTGTAATCTTTTATGCCTGGAAGTAGTGCCACAGCTTTCGAGAGGTCGTCATGATGGCGTACAGCATCTTCTATATTTGCGGGTATCGCATCTTGGCATCATGCAAGACCTCGCTCACATAATACACCAGCTTCTAGACTTTGTTTTTTTTATCGGGGTAATCCCGTTCGACCACTAGGATTGTGCTTACTACTTGGGGTAGCTACAATATACAAAAAGAGTTTCTCTTTTTCGTTAGATGAAATCAAAATTGACAGAGACGATATATACCTTTGCAACTCTTGAAAAGCTATTTCTGCCACCTCGGTCCACTTGAAGTTGTCCTTTTTGAGTAGCTTGAAGAAGGGTAGCCCTCGTTCGCCCATCCGAAAGATGAATCGACTAAGAGCTGCGATGCAGTCTACAAGCTTTTGCACTTCTCTCAGTGTCCGTAGAGGATGCATTTGGTTGATAGCCTCAATTTTGCATGGGTTGGCCTCGATACCTCGACTCGACACCAGGAAACCAAGAAGCTTGATGGACAGAACGCCGAATGTGCACCTTTTAGGGTTAAGCATCATTCGATACTTCCTGAGATTGTCAAATGTTTTCTTGAGGTCACCGATTAAGGTGTTTCCACTTTTTGATTTTACCATGAGGTCATCGGCGTATGTTTCTATATTGCGCCCGATATGGGACTTCAAGCAATTTTGAATACAGTGTTGATACGTAGCGCCGGTATATTTTAAAGCAAAAGTCATTGTAATATAACAGAATATACCAAAAGGCACAGTGAAAGCAGTCTTCTCCTTGTCCTCTGTGGACATGCTAATTTGGTGATACCCCGAATAGGCATCTAAAAAACTTAGTAGTTCACAACTCGTAGTAGAGTCCACTATTTGGTCAAAGCGGGGGAGAGGAAAAGGATCCTTAGGGCAGGCTTTATTGAGATCGGTGTATTCGATGCACATCCTCCACTTGCAGTTGGGCTTCTTGACGACGACAGGGTTTGCCAGCCATGCTAGGTGATGGACCTCTCAGATGTAGCTGGCCTTCAGGAGTTTTCCAACAGCCATGCTAGGTGATGGACCTCTCAGATGTAGCTGGCCTTCAGGAGTTTTTCGACCTCCTCTTGTATGGCCTGCTTCCAATCTTTTATGAATCTGCACTACTTCTGCACCACAGGCTTGGCACTTAGTTCCATAGCTAGCTGATGCTTGATTACCTCCTTGGGGACCCCGGGCATGTCGTACGATTGCCATGCAAATACGTTGTGGTTTGCTCGAAGAAAGGTGACAAGCTCGAGTCCTATTTAGGGTCAAGGTTGGCGCCTACCTTGATCGTTTTGGGGGGTTCTGACAAATCTAAGGGCACCATTTTGATATCTCCACTAGTCTTCTTGTCCTTCTTGCCGTCATCGACTTGGTCTTTGGCAACGCTATCTTTCGAGTGGTGAGTTTTTCCTTCAACTCTCTATCATTGACACTGTTCTTGAAGGCCACTATAACCACTTCGTTTGAGATGTCAGAAAGCAGGTTGCACTTATTGCTGAAGCATCGAACAAAGCCACACAATGATTCTCCTAGCTTCTGCACTACCCATTGTAAGTCACTGCGCGTTCTGGGGCGTTCATGCGTACCCTAAAAATTGGCGATGAACTAGGCCTGCAACTCTACCCACAATGATATCGATTGATGTGGGAGGTTGAGCAACCAAGATCTCGCTGCGCATCCAGGGTGGTGAGCAGATAGTTGGCCATCACCTTCTCATTTCCTCCGGTAGCCCTCATGACTGTAGTGTAGATCTACAACCACTCGGCGAGGTTGATTTTGCCTGGACCTGGCTTGAACTTGTTAGGCCATCTAACCACACACAGCTCAGGAGTGAACGCTTTGCACCCCTCATCGACGTCCTTAGGGGTCATCTGCCATTGCTATTGGCATGCGTCTTATTGAGGAGAGAACCTGTGTCGTGCCGGTGAGCAGCCCCTCAAAGGCGGAGATTTTTCACGTCAAGCCTAATGTGCTGGAGATTGGTCCCTCGAAGATGGGGACTCATTTTCTCATTGGTCATGGTCTTCACGGTCATGTTCTTCCTTCCGATCGCATAGGCTGTCACGCAACTCTCGTCGATTGTGAGGAATACGATCTCAAAGATCTCCAGGGCATCCCTAGTGGGGGTTGGAACAAACTGTCCTAGAGGCACGATAGCTAGAGCTTGCCACTGCCGATCTCGCTACTCATGACTATCGTGAGATGGTCCCGGTAGCTGACTCCTAGCTCCTTGTTCACTGGGGTGTCCGAACCTCAAGTTGGCTACTCGAGCAGTCTAGGGTTGCGTTGCGTCGAGTAGCGTCTTCATCTAGTCGAACACTGGAGTCATCAGGTTGCCCAGATCCAGTGGTGGAAAAGATTTTAGCAGCATATGAGCGCATTGCACATTTGCCTCAGGGTTACAGAAGATGTCGCTGTTGTGGCTCTAATGGGATGTTGCTCCTGGGAAGTGGCTGGGTCCACCGTTGTGGTCATGCTGCCAAAGAGTATGCTGCCACTGAAAATCTAGCAGCCGCGGGTGAGGCTTCGCTAGATTATCGAGGTCAAGCTACCTCGACATGTTGGCCACGATCCCAGCTGTGGCCACGGTAGTTAGATCTCAGAAATGATCTGTAGTGTTGGGAGCAAAAGCATTTGTGGCCACTTACACAGCAGTTGCTGCCGCTACAGGATCTTGAGATGTGCACTGAGGAATTTGGTGTCCCTGACCATCTGTGGTTTTTGCCCCTGGATCCCTTTCTTGGGAACTTCCGACAGTAGAACCATTGTTGGCTCTGGCCATGAACTCGCATTGATCCGTTCAGCTACTGCTCTGGCTACTGAAGCCATCACTGTTGCTATTGCTTTTCATCTCGACGTAATTGAGGACGGTGGGCTCCATAGGGTGGAAGTCTATGAAGCACACCTCTCAACATGGGTCCTCGGAGCGGGACTTGATGAAGCTGATGTGGTCAAGATCTCTGGTCGGCCCCCATTAGTAAAGTATGGTTTCGAAGTTGATCTCAGATCCGACTGCTGGAGCTTGGTCGATGAAAACTATCAAGCTAAAGTTGTCATAGGTGTCGACGTCGGGGACTGTGCCATGAATGCGCACCGAAGACATGTCTAATCTACAAAACAGCTGAAGGCCCCTACCTGGTGCACCAATTGTCAAAGGTTAGAAATCGACAATAAACTTATAGCTTTGGGTATCTTCAAAATTAGTAGAGTTAGACATGAAAAACGAGGGCAAACTATGTAAACAGGTTCGGTCCTCCATATGGAGTAATACCCTACTCCCGTATGGATGATGTCTGAAGTCGATGAACAAAGTACAAACCAGGATGCCTAACTCTAATTACAATAAAGATTGAACTTGGGGGTGGGTAAGCTATTGCTAAAGATTGGACGAAGTGCAATTCGTTAGCTCTTGGATGCTCTACTTAAAAAGTCTTCTTGCTTGTCTAACTCTGGAGGGCTTGTAATATGAGAATTGCTTGTCTGGATGCCTACCCTCGTCCTTATATAGTTAGGGTAGCCTTACCTCAGGTCAAGTTGTAGTGGGGTTGGGATATCAGATCGTAGCCGATGAGGAGCCCATCGCCGCTTGATCTTCAAAGCATATCCAAACTTCCTTAGATATCAGGCGTACTCGAGCTAGTTTCCTCACAATGGGAACACGATCGAGTCCTTCCCTACATGAAGATACTTCCTCTGCGTATACCGTATCCCATTGAATTGGGCCTAAGATATCCGGAGTTTCCAAATGCTTGTCGGGACATATATGGCATAGTCCTTGAGTTTCCCATGTATGTACATATCCCATATTTAGATATTCAACAGTTATACCCTCATTGACATTAATCATGACGAATCTTTGACACCCTAGATTACACTAGCTATTTTATTTGGTGATAACCAATGGTGTAGCATAGGACGGTAGAATTGCTTAGCCCAGCATAAATGTTTCGGTATTATGCCATTATGGGAACCACTTCAAGCATTGTTGAAACTTATTTGTGAAGATGCAGCAATTGGTATTGCTGCTGTTATTTAAATAGAATAAAATGGAAATGGTTTAGACCGGGGCAAATGGATGTTTGGTGGGTGCTGGATGCACGAGACCTTGAAAGTGAATGTTCCGCCTTAGTCAATTGAGGACCGAATCATGTGTTACCATGGACCGAGCATTACCGTACAACCACAAGTCTATATGGGTATGACCTGGCTAATTAGTTTGTGTGTAGGATGGAGACAGTTTTTTTCCCACATGGCACAAGAAGGGGCTTCTGACTAGGTGGATGGTACCCATCAGCGGTGAAATCTTAGCGGGAGAGGTTAATAGCGGGACTATGCATTGTAAAGGCCTTTTCATGATCTCTCTACCGACATACCAAAGGAAGTGTCTTAGTTGCATGGCAATAAGAGTCGATCATGTCTTATGGGTAAAGTTGTACACAATCTATAGAGTTAAAACTACAAGTTAAATGGATACACATTTTACATGAGAGATCAGGGCATAAAGAGCACAAGCCAAAATAGCGGTGTTCGCATAGATGCGCTCAATACCGTTGGGTTGATGAGCAACTCCTATGGGTTCATTGAGGAAATTTTGGAGCCCGGCTATATACTATTCAAGATCCCCTTATTTTGGGCCATTGGGTTCACCTGTAGGACGTGAAGGTTGACAAGTATGGCGTCAATATTTTGGATCTTGAACATGTTGGATACTAAGGCAAACCATTTGTACTTATTAACCAAGTTGTTCAAGTCTTCTATGTAACCAACCTGTCCAACAAGAAATGCCACGTGATTTTTCAGGGAAAAAGGAGGATTGTCAGAGTTGAGAATGTTGTAGATGAGGAAGAATACACTCAGTTTGATGAATTGCCTCCTATCGGAACTAGCATAACGGTCCATGAAGAACAACTTGAGGAAGCTGGCTACAAACGTGTCGATTATCATGAAGGGCTAATGTCGGGGGCCGGGCAACCCTTGGTCGGTCAGCACAGTCAACCAGCCCTCTAGCCCGTGGGTCCTCGACCAAAGACTCAAATCAAGCCCGAGGCCACTCGAGTCAGCACAAGATCACCGAAGCTCGGGCCCTCACGACCATTGCTCGGGATGATTCAAGGTCGATAGCGGTCTCTTGATCCCGCACGTTATCACTTGGCGATTACAGAACGGGATCATGGAGTAATGCAGGCGTGCGCGACGAGATCGGAACGGTTACCACCGGCAATCAATATGCATAAAGGCCACGATCCGAGGGTTACTCCCGAACGCTGCAAGAAGAATGGGTATAAGACCAAGCTTTGTAAACACCGAAAAGACCAACCCAACACACGACATCGGAGTTCAAGTCTAGACTTAGCATCGCCAAGATTGAGTCAGAATCCTCCTTTGTATCCACAAAAGGCAAGAAACACCGCCACAAGGCGATCGAGTAGAGTCATACCTTTCAGGCTCGAACCAGATAAATCTCTGCCTCGTCTGCTGTCTCCTTGTTCGACCATAGACCTCCTCGACCTCATTCCCCCCGCTCGAGCAAAGCGCAGCTTGTGGTCCCGCTTTCATTAACCCCTACCTCATTTTTTCGCGGTTGGCGATCCCGATCAAAATTCTTCTTGTCCGATCTTAGTTAGAATAAAAAAAGTTCATGGCAACGAACATTACTTATTAAATAGTCGAGTTGGTAGAGTTTGGCTGGATTGCTTTGTTCATTCACTAGTTGGTGAAAAACTCCGAGGTCTTAGGAGCATGGCGTTTCCATCAACGAACACTCTTCGCTTTGTTCATTCACGGGAAAAACGGATCTTAGGAGCGCGAGTCCGCTCAAGATCCTTGTTCTCGCCTTTCCCACCTCTCGTGAGCAAAGACGCTTCATGGCGACGCCCGGTGGGAACGCTGCGCGCGGATCGCGAACCCACAAACTCCCGAGGATGCTCGCCAATGGTCCACGCTGCGATCAATCAGGCATTACGCAAGGCCCGACGGAGGACCAGAGAGGCTCCCTCCCTGGGAGTGCCAAGATTATTGCCCGGATCATGGCCGATCCCGATAGGGCAAAATCGAGCTCTTTGGCGGGCCTTGGCCGAAGAACTCGACCGCCGCAATCGAGGCCATTCCTCCGCAAAGACCGAAGTCACCGCTCAGGACCCTTTCGAGAAGCAAGCGACAATTCATCACGCCGTCGAGGGCGCACCCATCGCCGCCGCCGAGGCGAGAAGCGCCGTCTCAAGAACACCCTCGGGGCAAGATCCCGACGGCCGACGCGAGGTGAGCCACGCAGCTCCACTCCGGTGGCAAGAAGTCACGGGACTTTCCCCGACATTCCGCCAGAGACGCCGTCAAGACAGACCGCCGCAATACCTCCCAGCGACTCCGTGTTTCAAGATCATGACCGATCTCGCCAAGATCGGGTCGCCAAGGAGCCCGGCTCGGATTCGACAAAGAATGAAGATCTCGTTGGCGCGATGGCTCCTGCCAAGACCCGTCCCTCCCTACGGTTGCGTGGCGTACTCGACGACCTTCGTCGCAGTCTGGCTCGCTTCGGTTTAAACCCGCTTTGATCGAAGCGCTCGACGAACCAAGAATCCCGACGAGTTCTCGCCCATCTACTCGACCGCCATTTTAGCGGCGGAGGCGACGAGTTGGTCATGGCCAACTATCTCCCGACCGCTTCGACGACGCCGCCGAACTTGGCTCTTCAACCGAAGCTTGGTTCCTTGTGTCGTGGCGCCAAATCGAGCGCCCTCGCGCCCAACTTCCAGAGTCTAGATGAGCGCCGTGGAGGGAGAAGGACCGGATCGCGGCTATCCGTGGCAAGAGCGAGCCTTCGGACTTTGTGCGGCGGTTTATCCGCACGAGGAACCTAATTCCAAGTATCTCGATGAAGCAAATATCAAGGCCTTCAAGTTCGGGCGTCATGACCGGCGCGCCATCAAGACCTCGAGATCACGACAAGGCTCGGCGTCAACAAATTGTTTTGCATGGCGTAATCCAGACTGATGCGACGACGCCGTCTGGCCGGAAGCGCGACACGACCAAGGTAAGCTTGGTTTGAGCCACTCGAGGCTGGCCCGTCCAACTCCAAGGGTGCCGACCAAGACACCCGCACTAAGAAGCGGAAGCGTGACGCAGGACGGCGGAGGTCACCGCTGGTCATCGTCTCGGACGGACGGGCCGCGGAGGTCCTTGAGGTCCCGGATCGACTTCGGGACGGACCCGACCTCGTCAAGGTCGGCCTCGCCCCGTGCAGCCTGAGGCCAGCCCTGTAAAGAGGGCTCTGTGGCCCGACCTCGGAGGACCGATGCTCGATCGCAGGAGCCAAGGGCGGTCGGGTACGACGAGGTGAAATTTTGCCTATTTCACAGGCGGCCGCCACCACGACCGCGGTCTTGCGGGGCTTGGCAGGAAAGCTTGAAGCATTCTATGACGGACGTGGTGAGATGCCCGTGTTCGAAGGATGACGACCACCCGAAGGGTGAATGCGGGTCGGAGCACGGCGACCTCGACCTAGAATTCCAACAGTATGAAGCGCCGGATTGACGTTATCTTCGTGGCTCGGCGACCTACCACCGTGCTCGAGATCAAGGCACGCTTCGACCATCTATCGTCAAGATCAGAAAGCCCGCCGAGCAAAGATTGCAAGTGGGCCGGCCACCATCATCTTTTTCTCCGGAGGATGCCTTACAAGGTATGGCCCGAGACTTAAAGACCGCTTTATCGTGACCCGACCATCAAGAACACGGTGGTCGGGCGTGTCATGGTCGGCGGCAGCTCTCTTAATTTGTTGCAAAGCGGAAGCACTCGACCGGATGCGATTCCCTGGCAAAAATCAAAAGCATCGCCATTCCTTCTTCGAATCGCCTCGAGCTCGACTACTCCTTTGGGCGGGTGGTCTTGCCCGTCACCTTCGGGCGGCTCGGACAACTTCCGCGACCGAATTGATCACCTTTGAGGTGGTCGAGGGCGACCTACCGCATAACGCTATTCTCAAGGCCTGCCTCATCAAGTTTATGGCGGCTAATCATTACGGCCATCGGTGCATGAAGCTCCTCGCCCCAACGGCATCGCTATACGGCGCTGTGACTGCAGCGGCACATGGCTGCGAGACCAAGGCCTTGGCGCCACGCGATATCTTGCCCAAAGAAGGTCCAGAGGTGACGGAAAAGAACGCCTGCAGAAGGCGGCGATCCAACCAACAGGGCAACAAAGGCCGTGCAGCCGAGGAAGACGACACGACCTGTGTGTGTCCACGCCTCTACGGGCTAAGTCCCAAATAGAACTCGAGCTCGCCACCTTCCTTCGCGCCAACAAGGGTATATTCGCTGGGAGCTGCGGATATGCCCTGGCGCTCCAAGGAGGTGATCGAGCACAAGTTCGTGTCGAACCGATTCTAGACTCAGGCGCCGAATCACGCCGCTTCTCCCCAGAGAAGGTTGTGGTCATCAAGGAAAACCTTGATAAGCTCCTCAAGGCCGGCTTCATCCGCGAGATCGACTACTCTCAATGGCCGCCAACCCGGCCATCGTGCGTAAGAAAGGTGGCAAGTGGAGGATGTGCGCCAACCATACGGGGTTGAACTCGGCCGCCTAAAGGACAATTTTTCCTTCCGCAAGATCGACCAGATCGCCGACTCCACCGCCAACGCCAAAATGCTAAGCTTTTGATGCTTACTCAGCTACCACCAGATCAAGTCGGGCGGTCGACGACGAGAGCAAGATCGCCTTCATCACCCCTGCTCGCACTTATTGCTACACGACCATGTCGTTTGGTCTGCGCAATGCGGGGGCAACATTCCAACGTTTGATGACTAAGACCTTCGAGCCGCAGATTGGGCGAAACCTTGAGGTCTATGTAGATGACATCATCGTCAAAAGCCCCTCCGGGGGAGACCACGTCCGTGACCTTGAGGAAACATTTGCAAACCTGAACAGGTACAAAATCAAGCTCAACCCTGAGAAGTGTGTGTTTGGCGCGGCATCAGGGAAGGTCCTTGGATACATGATCGGGGGCTCGGGGGTTGGTCCAAACCCGGAGAAGATCGAAGCCATCGAGAAGATGGAGCCCCCGACCTCGATCAAGCAAGTACAAAGCCTCACCGTCGCATGGCCGCCTCGCCAGATTCATTTCGAGGCTCGTGAGCGAGGTCTCCCATTCTTTAAGACCTGCGAAGCACGGGCTTTGAATGGACGCCTTGACAACGATCTTTCGACGAGTGAAGGTATATCCGCTATCCCCACCCTCCTCATAACTCCGCACTGACTGGCGAAGGTTGTTGCTCTACCTTGCAGCCACCACCCAAGCCGTAAGTGTTGTCCGGTTGCCGACGGGGCACAAGAAGATCCGATTTATTATGTCACGAGGTCTTACATGGCCCAAAGGAGCGGTACCATAAGTGCGTAAACCGCCAGATGCTCTTCTTATGGCCTCGCGCAAGCTTCGACACTACTTCCAGCGCATTCCGTGGTCGCCCCGAGCAACTTCCGCCGGTGACATCTCGGAATCCGTGGCGGCGGACGGATAGCTAAATGGGCTATGGAACCGGGCGGCGTTTGACATCCGTGTCGTGGCAAGAACGACTATCAAGTCACGTGTGCTCGCCGACTTCGGTGGTCGAACAGACGTCGCAGCCTCGCCCTCAGGCTCGAGGTCAAGAAGAGGAGCCCCGATCATGTTCTTCGACGGCTCGAGGTCCTTCAAACGCCGGGGTGGGATATTTATCCTTACCCGTGGGGCGCAATTAGTTGAGGTATGTAGTTCGTTTTGGCTTTCCTGCGACCAATAACATGGCGAATATGAAGCTCTTTGGCGGGCTTACGAGCTCGCAAGTCCTTGGGCGTGCGACGGTTGGTCGTGAAGGGAGACTCCCAGCTCGTCATCAACCAGTACAACAAGGACTATCAATGCTCGGGGGATGCAATGGCAAGGTATCTCGCCGAGGTCCGCAAGATGGAGAAATGGTTCCAGAATTTGGAGCTTAGGCATGTCCCTAGGAAGGACAACTCCAGTGCAGACTTTCTCTCCAAGCTCGGCTCTTCCGACGAAGAGATACCCCCCGACGTCATCCTCGAGACGCTGACGGCTCCGTCTATCTCCGATCAGGAGGTCGTACTTGCTGTGGTGGAAGGTATTCCCGCATGGGCCAAACCCATACACAGTTTCCTGGCACGGGGCGACCTGCCGCCCGACCCCGCTAACAGAAGCAGGATTAAGCGTCGAGCAAGCTTGTATAAGCTCGTGGATGGCAAGCTCTACAGACGGAATGTCTCTGGCATCATGACTCGGTGCATCTCCACGGAGGAGGGTAAGTACCTACTCAACGACATCCACTCAGGTCTCTGTGGGCGACTCTTCAGACAGATTTATGGTCGGCAAGGCCTTCCGTGCTCGATATTATCGCCGACGGCATTACAGATGCTCGATATTGTCCGACCGCCGAGCATGTCGGTTTCACGCGAGAAGGTACACCACCGCCTACGCTCTTGAGACCATTCCGCTTGTTCGCCTTTTCGACTGGGGCTCGATATCTCGGACCTTTCCCAGCAACCGGGAGAAAGTTCTGTCAGAGCCATCGACACATTCACCAAATGGATTGAGGCTGAGCCGGTCTCGACCATCACTGCTCGGGCCGCTGTTCGTTTTTTCCGCTTGTCCGTGGTCACCAGGTATGGGGTTCCATGCAGAATTATCACTGACAATGGTACTCAGTTTACCAGTGAATTATTCCAGGAATTCTGCGAGGACATGGGCACCAAAGTGTGTTTCGCTTCGGTGGCTCATCCTCAGAGCAACGGAGCGGCAGAGCGCCAACCAGACGATCGCCCAAGGCGCCAAAAGGCGAAGTTACAGATGAGCTCAAACGCTATGGCACGACACAGGTGGATTTAACTTCCCACCGCCTTATGGTCTATTCGCACCCACGATCGGTACCGAGCAACAGGTCCACACCCTTTCACCGTGGTTTGGTAATCGGGCCGCCCCGCCCCGGAGGTAACGCTGGCTCCGCCAGGTCGGTCCGTCGACCACGCCGACTTTCGAGCAAGAACGGTCTCTTGACCTTGCCCTCATGGAAGAAGTAAGATGCCGTGCATCGCCACGATCAGCGACACCGCAAGCTCTTCGCAGACATGCGCCTCGACGGACGACCTAGGAAGCTCCTTGTTGGGGACTTAGCCCCGAGACGGATTCTGTATTGTCCAAGACCAACAAGTTATCCCTCATGGGAGGGCCCCTATAGAGTCGTTTCAACAGATCGCACGGGCTTACGGCTAGCGATGCCCGATGGCGAGAGCTTTCTAGCTCGTGGAACATAGATCAACTTCGCAAGTTTTATGTGTAATCTCTATACCTTTAAAGCTTCAATAAAAGGATATTCTCCGATTTTTATCATTCATGTCTTTTTTCTTTATGAGCGCCTCTGAAATTTTTCTTCGGACACGACTTTCGATTCGCTCCTTAGTCCGGGTATCATGAGCTTTACGCTCACCCCCTGGTCGAGCTCAATGTAAGCGAAACTCTTCGCAATCAGCTCACCCCCTGCGTCGTGGTTTGAACTACAAGCCTGGGTGACCTCGGCTATTAAGTGCGTGCATGGTCGTGGTCGTGGAGTTGGTGATTTATTCACTAGGTTCGCTTCTTTGCATTTCTTTTTCGCGAGTACTCCATTTCGATTCTGCAGGTCATGGTCATTTGCTCGTTTTATACTTGTGTCCAAGGTCGGCGTTGTTTCGACCTTAGACCCAACGGGGTAGCTAGGATGTAACATCCGCGAACGGCCTATGGATCTTGATCGCGAATAAGAAACGACACTTCAAAAAAGGTAACCCAAACCAGCTTGATAACATCGAATGTTGTTTCAGGATCAAGGATGTTTGAGCTACAGATCCTCCATCTCGCGCGCGAGCTTCTCTTGCTCGAGCTCGGCGACTCTGGTCCGCAGCGTCGAGGCTTCGGTTTGCCGCAGGAGGGCCTCGTTGGTTGCGTCCGTGGCTCGGCGACGTTAAATCGTTAAGTTGGGTCAAGGGTCTTCGCCGCCGCCGGCACGCACCAAGCTTTCTTCCAACCCCGCGACTTTGGCCTCTAGCTCGAGAGACACCTTGGTTGAGGATGATAGCTCGGCAACAGATCCTCTCCAACGCCGACCTTGGCACGCCTGTCGGGCGAAGCGCCATGGTGTGGCGATGGTTTGCTCTCGGCGACTTCCTCAAGTGCCACGACCTTGGCCTTCGTCGGCATAGCGCTGGGCAGCGGCGGCGCTTGTTCCTCGCCGCCTTCTCGAGGGCCTCGATCTGGCGTGAAGGGTCTCGAGCGCCGAGTCAAGAAGTTCGCTCTGCGGCGGCTTTCTCCAGCAGCTCGACCTTGGCGCGCCCGCATCAAGGGCCTCGATCGCTTTGGTCGCCCGGCCATCTTCGTACTCTGCGCTTTGAACCCATGCTCGCGCCGGAGGATTTGGTCCTCTCGAGCTCGGCGGCATGGGACGCCTCAGCGCCACCATCATGCGACGCAGATCGTTGAGCTCCTGCTGAGCCGCCGATTTCTGCTGCGTCGGTTTCAATGGTCGCCAGAGCACGAACGCCGGTCTCCCTCTCTTCCACGGCGTTCAAGATCTGGCGAGCACGCGTCGGCATGCTCGTTGAGACCTTGAAGCCCTCGGGTCACGCCGCCAACCGCCTTTGAAAACGAGGAACACGATTTGGTAAGTTGTCAAGAACACACAACGACGGGGCATATAAGGAAGGTTCCTACCTCACGAGTTGGGCCGTTGACGCGGCGCTGGAGAACTCCTCGCTCATTTCGCCGAGGCGAGCTGCGTTGATCTCAAAACCTTCGCCCAGTCCCGTGACCTAGGCCTTCTTCAATCACCGCAGCACACCTTGTCCGGCCCACGGACGACGATGTCGGCGGCAGCCGAGATCCTTCCACATCGGCCGTCATGTCGGACCCCACGACTAGAGGTGCGGCCGAATAGCTTCGCCCGACCTCCGTAGTCAAGGTTCCGCCAGCTCATTGGCGGAGTTGTCGCGGCGAAGAAGATCCCACCCACCGGGGTGGAGTGTTGTGTTCCCGAGGCCGGAAGTTCGCAAGTCGGGTCATCGGAGTGCCTCCGCTGTCGTGGTCGCTCTCCGTGGCCCGGGAAACCGCGGTCTCGCCATCAAGCGGTCTTGGTCGGCGGGGCCTCGGGGACTTCGGTGACACGGCCGCCAACGATCGGCAGAGTCGCGACTTGAGGGGCCCGGACGCCCATGTCTCCTCGATCTCGGGAGGATCGACGACCGCGAGGGTACCCGCCTCTTGGTCTTTGTAATCCTCGCCGATCGCAGGTTGGGGGTCCCTTCGTCCTGCTATCGGGGCCTTGGTCGAACCCTCCGACCAGGCCCAGCCGAGGTCCCCGAGCGCGCTTTGTCGAGAAGACCGCGCGGGCGGCAAGATAAGCGTCTGCCCCTCCTCGGACTCGGACCGCCTCAACAATGTGCATTGTCGGTGTGGGCAAGCTCGGGTCTCGAAGCGCCGAGGTCTGCAATCAAGGATAAGCACTAAGAAAAACACGGAGATGGAGCAGTTGCAAAGCCGGGCTCTTACAGGTCGGTGGCCTCGCCTCGCCGATGGCCGGCGATGGTCCTGTCGCCTCGAGCTTGGAGGAGGAATCCACTTCATTCCTCCGGGTCTTGGGAGGCAAAGCTCATGACGAGCCCGCATCACCTGGCGGGGGCTCGGTGGTCTGGCGGCGGCATTGCGCTTTGTTGTCGCCAAGTAAAGAAACTTTGTTAGGCCCTGAGAAGCCAAGGGCGCGAGCTCGGAAAATTGGCTATGATCGTCTTTACCATGGCGCGATCACCCCATTCGATGTGAGGCCTCTTCGTCCCCTGGCGGTCAGCTCCGGTTGAGGGGAGTCTTTTTTTCCTTTTTGCTCTTGCCCTCATCGCAAGGGAGCGATCTCATGTTGCCTCCCACAACTCTTGATGATCCTACAAGTAAGCACGGGTCGTGCAAAGACGGCGCATGTTGGATGAGGTCAGAGGTCGTGGAAGGCTTACTCGGGTTTTCGCCGCAAAGACGTTCTTGAGACCGGATCGCCGAGGGTGTATTCATACGCCGCTTCGAACATTTCTGCATCCTGGCCGCGACCCAGGACTCCTTCGGCGCTACACGAGCAAGAGCCATCATAGGAGGAAGAAGTACGAAGTCAATCAAAAGCTTTGTGGCTGAAGACCTTACCAGATGAACTCTCGCGGGTCGAATCGTCGCGTCCTCGATCTCGGGAGAACGGATGTAACCTCTTCCGCAGGGGGACACCCGATTCCGCAGAAAATTGTTCGCGATCGCCTGACCGGTGAGACCGCGTGTGGCGCAAATGTGGATGGCGGCGATGGCTTCTGCGTCGACGTTGAGGTCCTCAGTCTCTGGGGTCTCTATCTTCCCAGGATGGCGGCTCCTTCGTATCGCAGCCTCCCGTTCTCCCCCTTCTTGAGGTAGAACCAACGCTCCGACCATGGACCAAGAGAGTCCCGGCCAGGGATCTTGGGCAGAGCCCACTTGAGCCCGGGCCGCTGCCGGAAGTAGAGGCACCCGACCACGGGGTCCTTCCCGGAGCGGAAGAGGGAGAAGTAGCGGAAGAAGAGCGAGGGCGTGGGAAGAATCCCCAGGAACCCCTCGCATAGATGGGAGAAGACGGCTAAGGTGAGGACGGAGTTGGGTACCAGGTTGATCACTTCAATCTGGCAACTGTCGAGGATGTCGGCCAAGAATTCGCTCTCCGGGGTCCGCAGCCCGAAGAGGGAATGCTGCTCAGTGCAGACGATCTCGTCATCTCGGGGATGAGGTTCGGTCTCGCCACCGGGCAACCGCCAGGTCACCTGATCCAACAGCCCCAGGGCCTCGAGCTCCTTCATCCTCGTGACCGATAAGGTGCTTTTCCCCAGCTTGGCCATGGCAAAACGTCGAGTGAAGATGGAAAGGCGGTGCGCTTTCGGCGAGAAGGCTTGGGGAGGGCGCAAAAACTTTCAGCCGATTATCCAAAGCTCGGGTCTTCCACGGCGCTCTTAGGATTTAACCTCCTACGGCGCGTCAAAAGACGCTAGGGCATGATTAGACGGGCTCAATTAAGACTCGAGGCGGACTCGAAGCATTGCAGTGTCCGCCGCATTAGCATCCGTATCATTTCGAAAAATCAAAGGTCGCCAGTGTCTCTTTGGGGTTCACTTTGCGATCTCCGCCCGAGCCTCGAGCAAGGTTCCAAGACCTTATAAGGGTTGCCGCCAACGACATTGGGTGAGGCTCGAGGCCATTCAGGTGCTACTTACGACCTTGAGCCTCGGGGCTAGGCTGTCGGGGCCAGCAACCCTTGGTCGGTCAAGACAATCAACCAAATTTTCTAGCCCGTGGGTCCTCGACCAAAGACTCGAGATCAAGCCCGAGGCCACTCGGAGGGAGCCACAGATCACCGAAGCTCGTGGCCCTCACGACCATTGCTCGGGATGATTCAAGGTCAGTAGCGGTCTCTTGGATCCCGCACGTTATCACTTGGCGATTCTGAACGTGGGATCATGGAGTAATGCTGACGGCTTGCGATGAGATCGGAACAGTTACCACCGCAATCAATATGCATAAAGGCCACGATCCGAGGGTTACTCCTAACGTTGCAAGAAGAATGGGTATAAGATCAAGCTTTGTAAACACCGAAAAGACCAACCCAACACACGTACCTTCGGAGTTCAAGTCTAGACTTAGCATCGCCAAGATTGAGTTGTAATCCTCCTTTGTATCCACAAAAGGCAAGAAACACCGCCACAAGGCGATCGAGTAGAGTTACCTTCTCGGGGCTCGAACCAGATAAATCTGCCTCGTCCGTTGTCTCCTTGCTCGACCATAGACCTCCTCGACCTCATTCCCTGCTCGAGCAAAGCGCAATTGTGGTCCCGTTTCTCATTAACCCCTACCTCATTTTCTGCGGTTGGCGATCCCGATCGCCGACAGCTAATTTTTGTACAAAAGAATAAGCAAGTGGAGTTATGAAGAGGTCATCATATTTTTCTGTCATGTCTAAAAATAAACAAATATACTGTCACTGTACTATTATTACTTGAATAGGCTGCATTTTGGAAACTACCTTTTTCACTTTCTCTCTATCCGTTGAAGTGATCCTCAAAATTCTTCTTGTCACAGTTTCAATCTTAGTTAGAATAAAAAAGGAGTTCATGAGTATCGCACCCAACTTGAACACAGAATTACTTATTAAATAGTCCTGAGTTGGTAGAGTTTGGTAACTGGGCTTATATATTGTGTCTGCAGCCTGCAAATAACCAACTAGTTGGTAATGATACCAAACAAATATTGCATTGCACTATGAAGAAATATTAACTTGACTAAAATTAAAAAACTTCATCACAAACAGTTCTGGGCAGAGCCATCTGTGATGCTCAAGCCCATAACCATCTATGATGACCAATAACTCGCTTTGCAAATTTGAAAAAAAGCCTCATCACAGACGGTTATGGGCCTAAACCGCAGAACATCACAGTCGGTTTAGGCCCATAATCGTCTGTGATGGTCTTGAGCGCCTATGTACACCCTACTACCCCTAGCCGCTCCCGAGGCTTGTCTCATTCCCACACAAGTGCCCTCCCTCCTCCCTCCTGCCTCACTTGCCCCTCGACGGCATCCTCCCCTGTGCCCTAACCCTACCCTCTCCCCTGGCCCTAACCCTAACCCTAGCCAGCCCCCTCCCCCTAGTGGCAATGTTGGCTGCCTTGTGTCGGCCTTTGTCTCCACCTCTCTCGCCTTCGGCCACACCCGCCTTAGCCCGCGACCTCCACCCACCTCTAGCATTGCCCGTGACCTTCCAGGTAAAACAAGAACCCTATATTTTCAAGTAAAGCAAGAACTCTTCTGGTCTCGTCTTTGGATTGCTATGTCATATGTTTTGAATAGCAACTAGCTAGATAAGATAAATGTGCTATTGGCAAAATATTATTTTGTATGATGGCCACTTTGGACTACATTGAGTTGGAAGAAAAACATTGGAAGGAAATTAGGATACATGCTAACTTTTTGAAACAATGATGTTAACAACACATCTGCTCATCCCTTGCTTCATACTAGTTTGAATGAAACCTTATTGTGAACATGTGGTGGGTACATGCACCAATCACTTCTGTTAACAAAGTATCACATGTGCCCTATATTTGATTTCTCAATAACATGAAAATGATGGGTTAACTTGAGGGTGTGGGTCATCAATTTTTTGTTAGCCATTAATTATCCACCCTATTATGTTGTTACAAAGCTGAGAAGTCCTTTCTTTATCAGGAAACTCAAGACAAAATAGTAAACATAGCCAAATGGGTTAAGGGATCTAAAATATCTTTAGTTTATTCTTGATTTATGCCAACTAAAAATAAGTCAGAAATAAAGTATGCTTTTGATGTCTCAAAGTATGACCGTATTTTCAATTTACTCCTGCAAGAAAAGATTATATGGTTGCCTGAGGGGCATGTTATACCATTGGCAGAGGAAATCAAGAAATGAAGGTATGGCAAATGACACTATTCTTTTTCCCATAATACTAATGATTGCAATATTTTTTTACAACAGATTCAATCGGCTATAGAGGATGGTCGGCTTAAGTTCGTAGAAGAGCCAATGATGTAGGTTGATGCTAATCCTTTTCCAATAAATATGGTTTAATGCTATAGAAAAGGGAAGGAGCCGATGCAAGATACAAAGTCAAGGGCTGGCTGACATGTTGACATACGGTCGAATTCTACGGCAAGTAGACCCTAAAGATTATAGTCAACTCACTACAGATAGAGATTGATCAAGAATGGGAAAACTCAAGGATGGTCAAGCCGAAAGGTGACTTGCAAGTTGGCACATGGTATAAGGTGAAGAAGTCATCGGCACTACTCCAGTCGATTCACAAGCCCAAGCCAATTTTCTCACAACTACTTGAAAAATATGAAAGTGGAAATAATAGGCTGCATTATCCCACATGTCGGCTAGATAATCTCTATTGGCCTAATAACTTATAGAGAGCTCACAGATGCTGCCCGTTCTAGTAGTTCTGTTGAGAGAGGGGGACAGCTTTGTTATCACCATACACATACCCAATGGAGCATTACCCATGTCGAGACTAGCCGAGGCAGTCGGCTAAGGATAGAATATCAAAGCCGATATAAGACCATTCTGAGGAAAATTGTAAGGGATTTGTCAGGACCGAATTCCAAATCCGAACCCTCTGTGTATAACCGTGCTAATCCAGGAACAGTAGCACACACAGTGGAAACAGTAATGATAACACAATCATATCACGAATCAAATAATTTTAATTAAGTAAAGAGAGTATCAGCCTTATGGCCAAATTATTACAAATAAACAGCCTCATGGCTTGAGTTCAATAAGAAGCAGTGGAAATAAAATAGCAACAGTAGAGTGAGCCAATCCATATGCCCAACAGGCAATTGACTGGGGTACACGTCCTAGTAGTTCAGATCGCCTTCATCATAACCATAAGCATAAAACTCGTAGTCACCTTCAGCTTCAGTACACTCTTCTGTGGAAAGTTGGGAAGTTGCAAGGGTGAGTACAAAATGTACTCCGCAAGTCTTGGAAACATAATGCATGATAACTAAATGCAAGGCTGAACAATTGAAGGCATAATATGGTTCATTTGGTGTAAAGCAGAATTTAACTTTAAATACCAATAATAATTTCGTAAAGCAACATTTAACAAAATGTAATAGAATAGTAATTGAATTTTGATATAACAACTACACAGGTTCCAACCACCTGACTGGCTCCAACCACCAAACCAAAACCCGTGAGTTCCAACCACTCACAGATTCCCAAACCATCATTTTCATTTAAAACAAAACCATAAGATCTACAATGTGCTAGTGTACCTTGCCTGCCCTTGACCGTGGGCACGGCTACTTAAGTAGTTTTAACTCTGCAGAGTGTGTACAACTTTAACCACAAGACATGATCGACTCTTGTTGCCATGCAATTAACACACTTCCTTTGGTGTGTCGGCAGAGAGATCATGACAAGGCCTTTACAATGCATGACCCGCTACTAACTTCGCCCGCTAAGGTTTCACCGCTGTTAGGGTTCTAGCCACATAGTACAGAAGCTCCCTCTTGCGCCTTGCGAGTGTCTACATCCGGCACCCACATTCAACCAAATGGCAAAGACAATAATGAGACGCACAAATTAATTAGCCAGGTCATACCCATATAGACTTGTGGTTGTACGGTAGTGCTCGGTCGATGGTAACACATGCTTCGGTCCTTAATTGACTAGAGCGGAACAATCACTTTACAAGATCTCGTGCATCTAGCACCCACCAAACATCCATCCACCCCGGTCTAAGCCATTTCCACTTAAATTCAATTAAATAATAGCAACAACACTAATTGCCACAATCTCACAAATAAGTTTAAACAATGTTTGCAAAGTTTTCCATAATGGCACAATACCGAAACAATTAAGCTAGACTAAGCAATTCTACCATCCCATGCTACACTATTGTTTATTACCAAATAAAGTAGCTAGATATCATCTAGGGTGACAAAGGTTTGGCATGAGCAACGTCAATGAGGGTATAACAAGTTTTGGTATTTAACTACACCCTAAACTACAATTAAAGTACATTGCGCAAAATAACAAGCATGCATAATTTAAAACAACATAAGGTTTTCATAAAATTTGGGATCAACATGTTCAAGGAAGACTTGCCTTCATTGACACCTGCTGGATCTACCTCTGACTGATGATTCGCTTGAACTTCGACTGCGTCGTCTACACGTGAAACGAGAACAAATAAATAAAACAAATTCAAATAAAATTCAAAAATTGAAAATAATGGTGCTGGAAGATAGATCATGAATTTAGAAATTTGAATTACTGGAATTGAAGCTCGAATGGAGGAGAACGGGCTCCTAAAAATCTCTCGGGAGAGAAAATCAGAAAAATCAGAAAGGGTGATATGTGGCACCATATGATTGGTTGGAATTTTTGGGTTTTCGGAAAAATCAGAAAAAGGAAAATAAATGCCGACCGACATGTGGGACCCACATGTCAGTGGCTCGGTCCACAGTAGACCGAGAGCACTGAGGGGATGGTAGGGTGACATGGCAGACTATGCTGATGTGGCGGCCAACGCAGCACTAGGGCTGACATGGTGATGACATGGCAAGACACTCGGCGATGATGCGGCGGCTGGCGAACACGGGGCGATGATGCGGTAGCTGGCGGGGCAGCTGACTGGGCAAGACACGCGGCGCACATCCGAGGAGCCCGAGGGAGATCGAGCGGCGGAGAGTTGAGGGCGCGGGAGAGGAGACGTGGCGTGATCTGAGACGTTGGGGGACGATCGGACGGCCAGTATCGGGCGGAGCAGATCGACGGCGAGGCGGCAGTGCTTTTTCGCCGGACGCGAGGAAGATGATGTGCAAACCGGCGAAGATGGACTAGATTGGGCTCGGGTTTGCGCGTATCGGGGAGAAGACGATGTGGGTGAATCGAGCGTGCAACTGGTAGCAGCGGAAACTCACCGGCGGGGCAAAACGCGACGGAGGAAAACTCGAAGCACGGCTGCGCAAACTCGGGCTAGGGTTTGGATTTTTGTGGCTCACGGGCAACGAATGTTGGAACCGGTGGAAGGGGCGGGTGCGGCACTATTTATATGCACGGAAACCAACGAGACCGGCACGGATACGACAGCAATGATCGCGGAAATCGCGGCGGCAAGTGCGGGCGAACAGGCGAAGGCGGAATCCGGAGGCACGACGAAGGATCGACGTGGCTGCATCTAGGCCATCCACGGCGCGACGATCCGGCGGCTCACAGTGCAAGGCTACGCAGGTAAACTTCGTCCGTTGGATCGAAATCCAACGGCCAGGCGCTAGGGTTTCAACGATTGGGCCAGGCCATGAACAAGAACGGGCCGGGAGGATGAACAGGACTAGGCCGGAAGACAAGGATTCAGCCCAGGAAGGAAATGGAAGAATTAAAATGATTTCTGGGTTTAAGAAATTCCAGAAATTCGAGTAAAAGCAAATAAATAGCAAATAAATTCAGAAAAATCTCTGAAAATATAAAAAAATTTCTTGAAGCACAAGGAACCCAACAAAAACTGGAAATCTTTAGTTTGATGGATAGATTAGTCAAATTAAATCCTTTTATTACTGTAAAATCCAAATTAAGCTTTATTTAATTCGAGGAAAATGCAAATGGTTCATTTTAAAATCCAAGCACTCAGAAACTTCAAATTTTGGAATGTTACAGGATTGGTCCACCAAAGGATTTTCACATTGAACCAAGCCCAATTGCATGTAGAAGAGGGGTCAAACTCCTTGGCTCAAGTTGATGTGACTGGTAAGATATGAAAGCCAATTATCCTAAGCCAAGATGGTGTCCTCCTAGTCTTAGCCAACCAAAACGTAGATAACACCAATGGCTAAGGACTCAAGAGATGAGAGAGGCCAATCAAGAGAAGCAAATGGACCAAGTGTTCAATGAGCTTTGTCCAATCAAGACTACTACGAAAGAGTGGGGGAAGAAGGAATCAGTTGAGGAAGAATGTGATTCAGCCAATGACCTATATTTACTCATAGTCAGCAATGACACTCCACCGATGAACATCAATATGTGAAGGATTGAGATGGCGATCAAAGGGGGGTGAATGATCCCAAAATAAATTTTATCCCCTAAAGAAACCAAACCAAAACCCTTAGATATCAAAAGAAGGAGAAAGAGTTAGTTTTCATAAATTTTAGACTGAGGCCGACACTATGGCTTTCAGGGGTGGTACTGCTGGATTACATAGCTACAGTACAAACATGCAAATGAATAGTGATTTTAGCACGAGTTTAAAAAGAAAATTGAAAAATCTCTTGATCGGCTAATCCAATCTTAATGAAACTTTGAGGACACCTTTCTATTGATGCCAGGAACCTATTCCAACCTTCCATTTCATGAATCAACATCAAAGTTCTGACCTTTTCTAAATTTATGAAAGGGTGCACAAGAATGGGTTCAAGAATGAAAACTTGGCTCTCAACTAGCTCGTGGGTTCTTGATGATCAAGATGACTCTAGATGGCTTTGCACATGTCATAGAAAGCTAGAACACAAAACAAGAATACCCAAAAATCTAATCTTCCTAGATTGATCCTCTCAAGAGCAAAAAATTGATTTCTTGCAAGGAAGAACACAAGACTTACCTAGATGATTGGGATATGGTCTAAAGAATACTTATCCATCAATCATTCATCCTTGGAAAAAGATATACAAGCATTTAGAAGGAGGGGAGACGAATCCAAATGTGCGAAAAATAAATTGCAAGAATGTAAATTACGAAATTTAAAGACATAAAGTAAATGCGAAAAGTAAATTCAGAATTGAGAGGAAATTAGATTTTTATTTCAGGAAGGGAGGTTTATAAAGCCTCACAAACAAGTGGGCAAAGCTCAAAGGAGCACAAAAACCTCAAAACCTTCAAGTGAGAGAAGGCTACCCCTTCTCCTCTATTTATACTACTCTTGAGTTACACTTCACCCTTGAATGAGTTCCTTCTACCCTAAGGATTACCATCAAGGGTTAGGGTTGACTCACTGACTTATATATAGGTTAACCCAAAACCCAACAATATAACGGGTTTTACACACTTTTCAAAGTATACTAACTAGACCCACTACTATATCACCTAGACCATGATCCAACAGCCCTCCTTGATCTGAGTAGCTCCTAGTTAGCATCTCATTCAATCCTTGTCTTCTAGGTTCACAGTGACTCTGTCTCCGATCATCTTCTGATGATCCTCGACTATCTGAACATCCGGCACATCTCACCTAGTCCCGGTCATCCTCCACCTCACCATGACCTAGCACCGTCGTCCTGTAACCATCAAAAATAAAGAAAACCCATCACATAGCAATGTCCAAGCAAATCTTACTCAAATTCAAAATTCAAACTTTAATTTCTCTCATAAGGTCGGTATACCGCTTCCTGGGGTCGGTAGTGCCGCTTTTGCTGGCACTACTGCTCCTACAAGGTCGGTAGTGTCGCTTCAATGAAAAAAACCAGTGGATCCCCTCTCTGGAAAATAAGTACCACCCCAAATGGCGATCTTGCGCTTTTATAAAGATCAGAGCCTCTCTGACGATAGTGCCGCTCGATCAAGTTTAGTCCAATTTGTTTCAAATTGAGAATCCAATTCAAATCAAATTCAAACTCGAGTACTTTAAACTTTAAACACAGTCAATAACTCATCAAAACCAAGGTTAGACCTCCACATGGTCTTTCAATATGGTGTTCATGTTGCCTGCTAAGTTCAAAATAAAGACCGAATCATTGAAAGACACATTTGCTCAATTGAGCTTGGGGTCCCAAGACGCGATCTTCGAGAAGCCTCAAGACAACCATCGGCATCTAAAGCCACTATACTTGAAAGGATACATCAATGGAAAGCCGATATCTAGAATGCTTGTCAATGGAGGAGCAATTGTTAACTTAATACCATACACCACTTGCAAGAAATTGGGTAAGACCGATGAAGATCTCATTAAAACTAACATGGTTTTAAATGATTTCACATGCGATCCCATTGAAACAAGAGGTCTCATGGTTACAGAGTTGATCGTCAACAGCAAAACATTGTCGACTGTCTTTTTTGTAGTCGACGCTAACGGCAATTATAGTATTTTTCTCGGTCGACATTGGATTCATGCTAATTGTTGTGTACCATTGACTATGCACCAAATGCTTGTCCAGTGGAATGGGGACAAGAAGGAAGTCATTCAAGCTGATACATCGGTGTCGACGATCGGGATCGTCAACCGCAAGAAAAGAGGTAGGGGTCAAAGAGTTTATGGGACCCGAGCTGCGTTTTGCTCGAACGAAGGAAGAAAACCGATCGTGGTGATGGTCGGAGCCGGGCGACAACGAGCATGAGACGAGAGTTTATACTGGTTCGAGCCCCTGTGAAGGTAATAGCTCTACTCCAGTCGCCTTGCGGCGGTGATTCTTGTTATATGGGTGTACAGAGCAGTGTTTACAACTCAAGACAGTAAGGGTGATTCCTAGCTCGAGATGCTGTGTGCGCTATGTTGTCTTCGTCTCCCCCTTTTGGAGCTCATGCGTCCTTGGTCTTTATACTCCCTCTGCCCGCAATGGCTGGGAGCGATCCTTGGGATGGGGCCTTCGTGCACCTTGAAGGCTGGCAGCAACTGCCTCCCGAACTTGCCGCGCACTCTTAGTCATCCCCACGACCCGCTCTCTGGAAACTGTCAGTCAAATGCTAGATCCGAAATCCTAGGGCGGACCAGGGCTTCAGACGAGACCCCGCTCGAGCTCGAGGTCGTGCGGAGTCGAGCTCGGGCACACCGCGCTCGAGGTCGAGCACCCCAGTGCGCACCCAGGTCGCGGTCGGGGCCTTCCGAGCTTGGGGATCCGTTGACCGCACGCCGGCCGGTCAAGGAGTTCCCAGCCCTCGTCAGCCAGCCCCCGAGGCTCTAGGTCGGAGGGAACCCTCAGGACGACCTCGAGCCTTATTCTTGGGACGGAAAAGACCTTCGTAGGTCTCGACTCCTTGGTCGAGGTCGGGCGGAGACCACAAGGCAAGTCCCTTGGCCTCGACACCTGGCGACCTTCGGACTTCTCGATGTTGGTACGGATGTGAACGGTTGGCGTGCACCTGGCGGTGTTTCGACTCCGAGCCTTAATTGCGCCCGTTAAATCACGGTTGGCACGCCTTTTAAGACGCCGTGGACTGGGCTTCGGGGCGTTACGGTTCTTAGGACCAGCGCCGCACCCCCAGTCAAAAAAAAACTTCCACCCGTGCGCCCCTTGTCTTCTAGCCTCCTCGCCCGAGCAAGGCCCCCTTCCGTTCGCTCCCTCGACCAAGCGCTCTGCGGCGCCATGACCAAGCTTGGAAGGAGCACCACGACGAGCGAATGGCGCCCCTAGGCGGCAACTCGAGATCGGCCCGGCCAGCGCAAGTGGTCGGGTCGTCCTGACACCGTGCACCGATCGACGAGGAGGAAGAGATCCCATGATCGTGATCGACGGCCATCGCGAGGAGTTTACCCGCATCGCCGAAGGCCATCTCCACAAGGTAAGGGTCTTCTGCGCAAGATTTCAGATGGTAGCCTTGTGTTCCTTATTCCCTTATTTTGGGCCTCCCTACTGCCGTGAAGGTGATCGACCATGCCACCCTAGGGCTACAAGGCCTTCAAGAGCATGCCGTCGTCTTTGAAGGGCCTTCGACGCAATAGAGGCGCGGGAGGTTGAGCGCGACAAGCTCATCCGGACCATTGAAATCGAGCAAGGAGAGCTCGAGCAAAAGGCCCAGGAGACCGACGATTTGCGCCAGACGATGAGGGCACAAGAAGTAACCCATGCGGCGGAGCTCGAGCAGGCCAGGGCCTCCGAACGTGACTTCTATTTTAAGGCCGTGGAGCAGAGTCGCCACGCGTTCGACCCTGGCCGAGGGTGGCGGGCCAAGATCGAAGCTCTGGAGAAGGCTTCCACGGAGGCGTCGACTCCCGAGCTCAAGGCCAAGATACTCCAGCTCGAGGAGGAACTTGGGGGCGTCAACAAGACGCTTGAAACCGAGCAAGCCAAGGTCAAGGACCTGGAGAGGGCAGGCGGAGCGGTGCACTCTCCACGACGAGGGCGTCCCCCGAGCTCGAGGCCAAAATCCTCGAGCTTGAGGGAAGCTCAAGCGATGCCACCAAGGCGCTCGAGGTCGAACAGCTAAAGTCGGTATTTGGAGAAGGCTCCGTGAAGTCGCCCCTTGGGCCCGGACTAAGGTCCCGGGCTCAAGAGAAGCTCAGCCCAGCGTCGGCAAAGCGTGAAGAGTGCCCTGCCCGGCTTGAAGGCGAACGACGCCGAGCCGTGGATGCTTCCCAGCAAGCCCTCCAGCTCTAGGGTGAGATCGCAACCCTGAAGGCAAAAGTGGCCCAGCTCGAGCAGGAAAAGCTTGCCCGCGAGATGGCCGACCTGTAAAGAAACATCAAAAACAAGGAATGTACTAACAGAAGCGGTTTGCTTTTGGTGTACAAAGAAACCTCATCCCTGTTGTAAATCCGTAGCTTCGAGATACTTGAAGTCTTTCTTGCTTCGCTTGTTAGCCATTCCCGTGCTTTCTAGGTCGTGCGCCGATAGGGTAGCCTTATCCAGCCCCCGTTGAGCCCGAGGTCGGGCGACGCATGCCACGGGCACAAGACTTAAATATGGACGAGAGGCCACGACCTACAAAGCGGAAGAACAATTCGCAAAGGTAGAAGGGCACGAAGCGGACATCGTTAAGTAGGTTAGTGCTCGAACGGCTCTCGCGACCATGCATATCGCTCGACAGCTAAAGCGGCGAGGTTCTCAGCTCGAGCCCGCAGGAAGAGCTAGGGCGAAGAGGTTAAACTACGTTTAGCTCGTCCGCTGGGGGTGAACGTCAAACCTGCGTCACTTAGACTAGGAGCAAATGCGCTTGCGCACGAAGGTCGTGTTCGAGAAAGAAAAAAAAACAAACGAGGAACCGTCGAAAAAGAAATAGCAGCATCATAAGTGGAAGCAGACATAAAAAAGGGCAAAAATGAAAGACCAGCTTTATTGAAATGTGAGGCATAGAGTTTACACATAAAACTTCCGAAGCTGATCTATATTCCACGAGCTAGAGAGCTCTCTGCCATCGGGCATCGCTAGCCGGTAAGCCCCCGTGCGATCTGTTGAAACAACTCTATAGGGGCCCTCCCACCGCGGGGATAACTTGTTGGTGCTGGACGAGCTCTGAATCCGCCTCAGGGCTAGGTCCCCAACAAGGAGCTTCCTAGGTCGTACCGACCGAGACGCATGTCTGCGAAGAGCTTGCAGGTAGTGCGTGGATCGTAGCAGTGCACGGCATCTTACTTCTTCTGCGAGGGTGAGGTCGAGAGACCGTTCGTGCTCGAAGTCGACTTGGTCGACCAAGCTGACCCTGGCAGAGCCCAGCGTGACCTCGGGAGGCGGGGCGGCCGGTCACCAACACGAGTGGAAGGGGTGGACCACGTGGCTCGGCTTGTTGTGGTCTGAATAGACCATAGGGCGGTGGGAAGTTCGTCCACCGAGCCTTGCCATATCGGTCGAGCTCATCACGCAACTCGTTTCTTGATGCCTGGACGATTTGTCAGTTGGCTCGTTCTTCGCGCCGTTGCTCGGGGTGAGCCACCGGCGAAGCATATTTTGATGCCGAGTTCTCGCAAAACTCCTGGAACAACTCACCGTAAACCGGGTACCATTGTCGGTGATAATTTTGCATGGAACCCGTGCACTGGTGACCACGAACAAGCGGAAGAAGCGAATCGCCGCCGCGGCGATTATGGTCGAGACGGTTCGCCTCTATCCACTTGGTGAAGGTGTCGACAATGACGAACAGAACCTCTTCCCCGCTTGCTTGAGAAAGGGGCGAGAATGTCCGGCCCCATGTCGAGAAGGGCGGCGGCGGGATGGTGCGGAAGCGCGTGGCGGTGATCGACTTCGGGCATGAAATTGGCATGCTCGGCGAGTGCGGACGATATCACGAGCATCTGAAGTCTGAAGGCGATAATACCCATGCGGAAAGCCTTCCGACCATTGTCTGTCTGAAGAGTCGCCCGCAGAGGCCGAGTGAATGTCATGCAGTAGGTACTTACCCTCCTCCGTGGAGATGCACCACGTCAGGATGCCGAAGACATTGCGTCTGTAAAGCTCCCCCTCGACAAGCGTGTACAGACTCGCCCGTCGCTTGATCCGGCTCCTCTTGGCCGGGTCGGGTGGCAGGTCGCCCCGGGCAAGGAAATTGTGGATGGCCTCGGCCCAGGAGGGGGTACCTTCGACCACAGCGAGCACGACCTCCTAGTCGGAGATCGACGGGGCCGCCAGCGTCTCCAGGATGACATCGGGTGGGATATCGTCATCGGAGGAGCCGAGCTTGGAGAGGAAGTCCGTGCTGGAGTTGTCCTTCCTGGGGATATGCTTGATCTCCAAGTTCTGGAACCACTTCTCCATCTTGCATGCCTCGGCGAGGTACTTTGCCATCGAGTCTCCCGAGCACTGGTAGTCCTTGTTGAGGCGGTTGGCGGCAGCCGAGTCACCCTTCACGACCAGATGGCGTACGCCCAAGGCCTTGCAAGCTCGTAAACCGGCCAAGAGGGCTTCGTACTCCGCCACATTGTTGGTCGCTGAGAAGCCAAAACGAATTACGTACCTCAATTTGTCGCCGCGCGGGGTGAGGATAAGGATCCCAGCCCCCGAGCGCTTGAAGGACCTCGAGCCGTCGAAGAACATGACCCAGGGCTTTTCGTCTTCGACCTGAAGCTCGGGAGCGGGCTGCGACGTCTGCTCGACCACGAAGTCAGCGAGCACCTGCGACTTTATGGTCGTACGTGCCACGACCTGAATGTCGAACGCCGCTAGCTCCATGGCCCACTTGGCGATTCGCCCGCCGCCCTCCGGATTCCTCAGGATGTCCCCGAGTGGGAAGTTGCTCGGGACGACCACGGAGTGCGCTTGGAAATAGTGCCGGAGTTTGTGCGAAGCCATGAGGACAGCGTATAACAGCTTCTGTACCTACAGGTAGCGCTCCTTCGGGCCGTGCAAGACCTCGCTGACATAATAAATGGGGTCTTCTTTGAGACCCGTTCGCCACCAGGACAGCACTAACAGCATGGGGGGTGGCCGCGAGATATAGCAGTAACTTCTCACCAGGTTGTGGCGTTGTAAGGAGGGGTGGGGACGACAGGTACGCCTTCAGGTCGTCGAAGGATCGTTGGGCCTCTGGAGTCCACTCGAAGCCCCCGTGCTTGCGCAAGGTTTGGAAGAATGGGAGCCCGCGCTCATCGAGCCTCGAGATGAACCTGCTGAGGGCGGCCATGCGGCCAGTGAGGCTCTGCACCTGCTTGATCGAGGTCGGGGGCGCCATCTTCTCGATCGCCTCGATCTTCTCCGGGTTTGGACCAACCCCCGAGCCCCCGATCATATAGCCGAGCACCTTACCGGACGCCGCGCCGAACACGCACTTCTCGGGGTTGAGCTTGATCTTGTGCCTGTTCAGGTTGGCGAAGGTCTCCTCGAGGTCGCGAACGTGGTCGCCCTCGGCGGGGCTTTTGACGATGATGTCGTCCACGTAGACCTCAAGGTTCCGCCCGATCTGCGGCTCGAACGTCCTGGTCATCAGACGCTGAAAAGTGGCCCCTGCATTGCGCAGACCAAAGGACATGGTCGTGTAGCAATAGGTGCCGAATGGTGTGATGAAGGCTGTCTTGCTCTCGTCGTCGCCTTGACTTGATCTGGTGGTATCGAGTAAGCGTCGTAAAGCTTAACATCTGGCATTTGCGGTGGAGTCGACGATCCGTCGATGCGCTGAAGCGGAAGTTGTCGCCAGGCAAGCCGAGTTCAACCCGTATGGTCGACACATTCTCCACTTTCCGCCTTTCTTCTATACGATGACCGGGTTGGCCAGCCACTCGGAGTAGTTAATCTCACGAATGAAGCCGGCCTTCAAGAGCTTGTCAAGGTTCTCCTTGATGACTGCGACCTTCTCCGGGGAGAAGCGACGCAGCTTCTGGCGTACCGGTCGGGAGCCAGATCCCACCTGCAATTTGTGCTCAACCACCTCCCTCGGGATGCCAGGCATGTCCGCGGGCTCCCAAGCAAATATGCCTTTGTTGGCGCGAAGGAAAGTGACGAGCTCGAGTTCCTATTTGGAACTCAGCTCGGCCGAGACGTGGATGCACCTGGTCGGGTCACTCTCATCGAGCGGCACGGCCTTCGTTGCCCCACTAGGCTGGATTGCTGCCTTCTGGCGAGCGTTTTTCGTCGTCGCCTCCGGACCGTGTTGGGGTAGCATGCCAGCGAGAGCCAAGGCCTTGGTCTCGCAGCCATGTGCCGCTTGTAGGTCGCCTCGCACGGTGATGACACCGTCGGGGCCAGGCAGCTTCATGCACCGATGGCCATAATGGTTGGCAGCCATGAATTTGACCAAGGCAGGTCGCCCGAGGATGGCGTTGTACGGGAGGTCACCCT
This sequence comes from Guadua angustifolia, assembly GCA_036346375.1. Taxonomy (NCBI): domain Eukaryota; kingdom Viridiplantae; phylum Streptophyta; class Magnoliopsida; order Poales; family Poaceae; genus Guadua; species Guadua angustifolia. The sequence continues at coordinate 4,991,133 of CM070516.1, forward strand.
CGACCACCTCGAAGGTGATCAACTCGGTCGAAGTTGTCGAGCCGCCCGAAGGTGACGGCAAGACAACCTGCCCCAAGGGGTGGTCGAGCTCCGGGGACTATCGAAGAATGGTATGGTGATGCTCTTGACCTTCGACCGGAATTTGCATCGGTCGGCGCCCTACTTGCGACAAGTTAAGAGAGCTGCCGCCATCGACCATGGCGTGACCGACCAGTGGTGTTCTTGATGGTCGGGTCACGACCAAGGCGGTCTTTAGGTCTCGAGCCATACCTGGGAGAGCATCCTCCGGGGAGAAGGTGATGGTGGCCCCGGCCCACTTGCAGGGCTGTTCGGTGGGCTTCCCAGTGGCGACCTGGTAGATGGTACGTGCGGCGGCCTTGACCTTGTGCTTGGACTGGTAGGCCGACGAGCCACCGAAGATCACATCGATCCGGCGCTCGCCTTGCTGGAACTCCACGTCGAGGTCGTCGTGCTCCGCGCCGGCATTCACCCGGTCGGGCTGGTCGTCATCCTTCGGGAGCTTGGGCATCTCACCCCGCCCATCGTAGAAGGCGTCTAGCTTATTCTGCCAAGCCCTGCAGGCCCGCAGATCGTGGCCGACCGCCCTATGGAATAGGCAGAACTTTGATTCGTCGTATCCCGTGCGTCCTTCGGTCCCCTGCGGTCGAGCATCGGCCCGTCGGGGGCCGGCACGTTGGTCCTCCTGCTGGGGCTGGTTCTTCGCCTGGTGTGGTCGGGGCCGACCTTGGTGAGGCTTAGAGTCCCCCCGAGCTTGGCCTCGGACCTCGAGGACCTCGTGCTGGCCATCTGCCGAGACGATCACCCGCGGTAGCCCTCCGCCACCTCTGCGATCGCGCTTTTGCTTCTTGGTGGTGGCGCCTTGGTCGGCGCCCCTGGAGTTGGATGGGTCGGCCTCTGTTTGGTTCAGACCAAGCTTACCTTGGTCGAGTCGTGTTCCGGCCGGACGGCATCGTCGCGTCCGCTGCATCGCTCCGCCATGCGGAACAGTTTGTTGACGCTGAGCCTCGAGGTGATCTCCAGGTCTTCGGTGAGACGTCGATCACGGACCCCGAACTTGAAGGCCTTGATGACGGCCTCGTCAGAAATGCTCGGGATCAGGTTCCTTGTGCGGATGAATCGCCGCACAAAGTCATATGATGGCTCGTTCTTCCCTGGATGACACGATCCAGTCTTTCTCCTGCCGACCGCTCGTAACAACTCGGAAGTTGGAGCGAAGGCGTTCGATCTGGCACCACGACTGAAGGAGCCAAGCCGATTAAAAAGCCAGTCCTAGCGGCCCGCCCGAAACGATCGGAGGTAGTTTGCCATTACGAGCTCGTCCCCTCCGGCCGCCAGGATAGCGGTCGAATAGATGGACAGGAACTCGTCAGGGTTCTTGGTCCCGTCGAAGCGCTCGATCAGCGCGGGCTTGAACCGGGCCGGCCACCACACGCGACTAAGGCCGCCGAGTACGCCATGCAGCCGTAGGCCGGGACAGGTGCACGCCGGTCGTGGTCATCGCCGACAAGATCTCGCTCATTGCCGGACTCGAGTCGAGGCTGCCCGGCGTCCGACCTCCGGTGAACGACTCATGGTGCCGAGCACGGAATCACCGTTGGTAACGCAGCGGTCCCGACCCTATGGCGCCGGGCGAACGCCCCGGAGAGGTCCGCAGACTCGCCGCCGATCGACTTCGGAGCGGCTCGGCTCGGCTCGTCTGGTTGGCGCGGTGCCCGTGGGACGCCGGCGCGTCTGCGTCAGGGCCTCGTCCCGAGCCCGTTGCTCGGGGGCTAACTCCTGCGCAGGAGGTGCCCGACGCGGCTGATGGCGCGACGTGTTATCATCACTTCTCTGGGAGCGGGTCCCCGAGTGTTGACTTCGATGCTGCGGAGGTGCCACCTCGGTCGCAGCCCGATCGAGTTCTTCGGCCAGGGCTCGGCCAAAGAGCTCCGATCTCGCCCTATCAGGGTTGGCCATGACCCGGGCGATAGCGCGGAGGCGCTCCCCGGTAGGGGGGAGCCTGGGTGGCTCAGAAGATGTGCTGGCCTTCTCCTGGGCCTCCCGCCGGAGAGCTGTTATGGCTTGGTTGATGGCAACCTGCACCATCCGGCGAGCGTCTTCCGGGGTCTGCGGATCACGGTCATCCGCATCTCCTCGGCCGCCTTGACCGTCCGCCACCGAGCGTCTTTGCTTTCGGCGGCGGTGAGGGCGTGAACAGGGACACGGAGTCGGAGTCCGTTCCCGAGGAAAATCCGTCGATGAAGGGCGCCATGCTCCTGGAGTCTTGGTGTCGTTCCTGCGAAAGAGCAAAACAATCGAGCCCCACGGTGGGCACCAGCTGTCGATGATCGGGATCGTCAACCGCAAGAAAAGAGGTAGGGGTCAAAGAGTTTATGGGACCTGAGCTGCGTTTTGCTCAAACGAAGGAAGAAAACCGATCGTGGTGATGGTCGGAGCCGGGTGACAACGAGCACGAGACGAGAGTTTATACTGGTTCGAGCCCCTGTGAAGGTAATAGCTCTACTCCAGTCGCCTTGCGGCGGTGATTCTTGTTATATGGGTGTATAGAGCAGTGTTTACAACTCAAGACAGTAAGGGTGATTCCTAGCTCGAGATGCTGTGTGCGCTATGTTGTCTTCGTCTCCCCCTTTTGGAGCTCATGCGTCCTTGGTCTTTATACTCCCTCTGCCCGCAACGGCCGGAAGCGATCCTTGGGATGGGGCCTTCGTGCACCTTGAAGGCTGGCAGCAACTGCCTCCCAAACTTGCCGCGCACTCTTAGTCATCCTCATGACCCGCTCTCTGGAAACTGTCAGTCAAATGCTAGATCCAAAATCCTAGGGCGGACCAGGGCTTCCTCGAGACCCTTTCGAGCTCGAGGTCGTCTTGGTCGAGCTCGGGCACACCGCGCTCGAGGTCGAGCGCCCTAGTGCGCACCCAGGTCGCGGTCGGGGCCTTCCGAGCTTGGGGATCCGTTGCCCGCACGCCGGCCGGTCAAGGAGTTCCCAGCCCTCGTCAATCGGCTTATATTGCCATGGCAAACTCAGATGCAAATTGACAACATGAAGAACCTGAGTGTATGTGGAAAAACTCTAGACGATTGCGATTTTATCTACATTAATAAAATAGGGCTTATTTTGATCAATGTAAGGTCGAGCACACTCGATCGGACGAGTGAGGTTTTGCGTCGATGGAGTCCAAGCCAATAGTGAAGACCTTGCAAGACAAAATGTCAAGCTATCAGTAAATAACGGATAGCTATGAGGCCACTAAAGATTTCCAAGAAATTGAGAAATTAAGCCAAGGTTTTACATCGACTTATCTATTAGAAGAAGTCGATATTTGTGGTGGTGATAGAAAAAGACCAACTTTTATTAGTTCAAAACTAGCTCCAAATTATAAGGAAAAGTTGGTCAAAATTTTAAGAAATTATATGGACTATTTTACTTGGGAATACCCTAAGATGCTTGTTTTGAGCTAATAGCTTATTGAACACCGGCTACCTATAAAGCTAGGTTATCGGCCGTTTAAATAGTCTCCTAAATGATTTAATTTGGCCTTGTACAATGTTATAAAAGAGGAAATTGAATGATTATTAGAGGCCAAGTTTGTTAGGCCTTGCCGATATGCTGAGTGGGTTTCTAATATCATTCCTGTCACAAGGAAAAATGGCAAACTCAAGGTGTGTGTGGATTTTAAGGACTTAAATAAATCTGCACTAAAAGATGAATATCCGATGCCAATAGCCAATATGCTTATCGATGCTATATCGTGAAATAAGATCATTATTTTTCTTGATGGTAATGCCGTTAATCAGATATTCATGGCAAAGGCCAATATACCTAAAACAACCTTTATGTGTCCTAGTGCCTTAGGTTTGTTTGAGTGTACAGTAATAACGTTCAGCTTGAAGAATGCTGGTGCAACCTATTAGCGTGCTATGAATCTGATTTTTCATGACTTGTTGAGCCATATAGTGGAAATCTACATCAACGATGTCGTAGTTAAGTCTAAAGAAGACTTACAACATTTGGCCAATTTGGAAACAGTGTTCAAGAATGCAAGAGCGCACGGCTTGAAGATGAATCAATACAAGTGTGCTTTTGGTGTGTTAGCTGGACACATTTTAGGCTTTGTGGTTAATGAAAGAGGGATTGAAGTCAATCAAGAAAGAGTTAAAGCTATAGCCAAAACTAAGCTGCCGACATGCAAGAATGATTTACAGAAATTGATCGGCAAAATTAAATATCTATAGCAAATTATTTCAAACCATTCTGGCCGTATTAGTTCATTTACCCCATTAAAGTTGAAGGATAATCAAGAATTTATATAGGGAGCTAATCAGCAAAGAGTTTTTGAGAATATTAAGGAATATTTAACTAATCCTCCAGTTCTAGCAGTACCTCGAAAAGGTATACCATTCAAGTTATACATATCAGCTAAGCAGGAGATTATCGAAGTTGTCTTGGCGCAAGAAATCAATGGAAAAGAGTGGGTTATCTTCTATTTAAGCCGATGATTGATTTATGCAGAAACCAGGTACCCTTTTGTAGAAAAACTCTACTTATCATTGTATTTTGCTTGCACCAAGTTAAGGTATTATATTTTAGCATCGACTTGTAAAGTTATTTGTAAAACTGATGTTATAAAGTATATGTTGTCAGCTCTAATTCTACATGGTCGACTTAGCAAATGGGCTTATAAGCTCATTGAGTTCAACCTAACATACGAATCGGCTAAAGTGATTAAGGGTCAGGTAATTGCCGATTTCCTAATAGGATATGAGACTAATGCCTATCTAGTATCTATAGCACCCTAGCAGCTGTTCTTTGATGGATTGGTATGTTAGGAAGGTGACGTTATCGAAGTAATGTTAGTTTCACCAAAGGGATATAGTTTTGAGTTCGCATTCAGGCTAAATCATCGATGTTCTAACAATCAAGCTAAATATAAAGTATTGCTTAAAGGCCTATAGTTGCTCAATAATATTGGAGTAGATTCTGTTGAGGCTTACAACAATTCCTTGCTAGTGGTCCAACAAGTTAAGGGAAAGTATAGCTATGATGATGAAATTTTGATAAAGTATTTGGAGTAGTGTCTCACTTTGATCGACTCATTCACTTATTTCTCCATCAGTTGTATTCCTTGAGAGTTGAACAATAAGGCTAACTTGCTAGCTCAACAAGCATCGGGCTATAAGGTTTTTGGCTGATTAGATGATTGTGAGTCGATTAAAAGAACAGTTTGTGTGTTGATGCCGATCGGAGAACACAAATAATGGAATATTTGGCTAACCCCTCAAAGCCTACAGATCAAACAATTAGGCGACAAGCTTTAAATTATGATATCCTCAATGATGTGTTGTATTATCAAACTTTAGAGGGTTTATTGCTAAGTCAAGGAAGCTAAAGTAGCTATGGAAGAAGTACACAATGGCATTTGTGGATCCCATCAATTGGCTTATAAGATGAAATGGCTTCTAAGGCATACCAAGTATTTTTTGCCAACAATGTTGGATGGTTGTTTCAAATACTACAAAGGGTGTCAAATTTGTAAGAAATTTGGCAACATACAATTGGCTCTAGCATCGGTTTACATTCGATTATCACGCCTTGACCATTTAGAGGATGGGAAATAGATGTGATCAGACAAATATTTCTTGCATCAAACAAGGGCCATAAGTTTATTTTGGTTGCAACTGATTATTTCTCTAAATGGGTTGAAGACATTCCACTCAACAAAGTCACTAGTGTTGAAGCTATCGGATTTATTATAGAACATATTCACTACAGGAAAACCAACATTTTTCGTCGGCCAAAAATATATTTTCGTCAGCCTGAAAAAAGCCGAGGATTAATACAGATATATTCGATGGCCTAACCAGAGCCGACGATTAATATATATATTTTCGTCGGTATAAAAATAGCCGACGATTAATTACGATATTTTAAATCGGCTCTATTTTAGGCGCATTTAAAATATGTGTTAGGCCGTAAACTTTGCCACGGTTACTACGCTCGTCGGCCCTAACCGTAGTAGCGAAAATATGAAAGTTAGGGTTTTGGGGTTGTGACCGAGCACTATATTTTAAATCGGTTGGATCTTGGCATGAAAATCGACCTATATTGTCGTCGGTTCGAAACTTGGCCGCCGAAAATTAATGTTTGTTCGACGGCGCAGATCTAGGCCAACGAAAACACAAGGCGTACTACACCCCGCACGACCCCTGCCTGTTTGTCTTTTCGCTGACAACACACGCGCCTTTGCCGCCGCGCCCTCACTTCCCGCGCCTTGCCGCCGCCTACCCAGCACGCCATAGCTGCCCGCTTCGCCAGCCTTCCCCGCCTTGCCGCTTCGCTTCTCCGCGCCCGCCGCCGCTTGCCGCCGCCTTTGCCGCTGCCGCCATCGCCCCGCCCGCCTTGCGCCTTGCCGCCTTGCTTGCATCGCCATCGCTTCGCATCGCCTTCGCCGCTTCACGCCACATCGCTAGCCCGCCGCGCCGCCCTGCGACTCCCGGCCGCCCACCCCTCAGCAGCCACCTCCTGGCCGGCCACCCCTCGGCCACCGCCGCCCAGGCGATCGCCGCGACGCCACGGACCCTCTGTCGCCCTCGCCCAAAGACCTCCCGACCCGGCCGCCTCCGCCCGCAGACCGATAGAGCTTCAACTAACCCGATTGGGTAATTTTCTCGAATAAATGTCATCGTTAATGTTGTTTTCTTTATTATTTATTTATTCACCGTTGGATTCTTGTCCTTCAATGCTTCTTCTACTCTTCCATACTCTTCGAAGTTAACATGATTTAGTACAAAGATTTGGGAAGGTTCTAGGAAAGAGTACAAACATATGGTCAATTGGTCATGCATGTGGTGTTTAGTTTCTTCGTGACTTATGCGGCATTTATACATTAATACCGTGTGCAGTGTTTTGTGCCTGCAAGTATTAGTATGTAAAGTGCATTTCCCTTGGGTGTATTCCGAGTGCACATATTGGTGAAAGACTGGTCAGATCTGGGTGTTAATAGAACCCATGCCTATGAGCTAGTGCAGCTCAATTAGATAAGGGTTCCTCATGCATGGCCCCATATAGATCATGCATTCACTTGATATTTATGTATATTGCACACTGACAGGAAATTAAACATGTAATGAATTAGTTGTTATTCGGTGGGCTATATGCTTTCTATGCATGCCTTTTTATATTGGTTTTAATTTTGACCCGACCCAATCCAAGCTTCTTTTGTTCCTGGAAAGAAAAGTAAATGCATGAAGACCACCATGCATATCTCAACTTAACTTATAAGTTTTGCTGGGGAAAAAAGGAACTTTCTGGATGCAACAATGAACCCCACAAATACGAAGGCTGAGCATCAGAATGGAGGTAAAACCGGATAGATAATGATTGAGGATGTTTCTTATGAGGATGTTGTTGAGATCAAAGCGCGGATACAATAATGAGTCTGATTATGGTGGCCATTTTATCAAGGATATCGCATCGATGAGGAGTGCTTGCGATCGGAAGGATTTGGAAGAAAAGCTAGTAGGTGAAAAGGTGTCCCCAAACTTTACTTCTTCAATAGGAGATACAAATGGTGATCTGGTAGAAGTAATAAGAGTTTGATTCTGCGAAATCGCACATCCTTTGGAATAATATTACGTGTTATTTGGTAGAAGTAATAAGTATATAGTTATCCTACATTCTTCGCATGTGGTACCGATGGTGATCTTGTGGAATAATATTACGTGTTATTTGTAATATTACGTGATATTATGAATCTGTTTTTTCCACGAAATCATATATTTTTAAATCGGCTGAAGACAATACCAACGAAAATATGAAAATATATTTTCGTCAATTTATCCAATAGCCGACGAAAACACGTTGATGCCACGGCTAGCCCCTACCGAATCACGTTTTTAAGATAGCCGGCATAATGAAAGCGAAAACATACAATTTTCGTCGGTTTACCCGAGCCGACGAACATATTATTGTGAATTTTCGTCAGTATTAATTCTAGGCCGATGAAAATATGTTTGTGAATTTTCGTCAGTTTATACAATAGCCGACGAAAACACGTTGATGGCACGGCTAGCCCCCTGCCGAATCACGTTTTAAATCGACCAGAGCGCATTTAAAAACACACGTATTTTCATCGGTAGCCGACGAAAATGTTCGTATTTTCATCTTATTTTTGTCGACGGCTAATTTTCGTCGGTTAACCGACGAAAATATGTATTGAAAATATGTATTTTTGTCGGTTATTCCACAATTTTCGTCAGTTTTTGGCCGACGAAAAAATTCGGTTTTCCTGTAGTGATTATCCATCAGTTTGGGATTCCGCAAACTATTACACCCGATCAAGGATCTGTGTTTATGTCCTATGAGTTTCAAAGTTTTGCCCAAAGTTTGGGCATGAAGTTATTAAATTCATCGCCTTATTATTCCCAAGCTAATAGTCAAGTTGAATCGTCCAACAAAATGTTAATCAAGCTGATCAAGAGGACAATTGAAGAGAAACCAAGAAATCGGCACACAATGCTATCAGAGCCATTGTGGGCTTATTAGCTTACTTATCATGGGGCAACAAATCTTTCACCTTATCAATTAGTCTATGTGCAGGAAGTCGTTTTGCCTGTAGAAATCAATATTGACTCCATATGCACAACTAGGCAAAATGGTTTGTCGGCTCAAGACTATAAGGATTTAATGATTGATAACTTGGAAGATTTGACGGAATTGCATTTGTATATATTGGATCGGCTTAAAAAGAATAATGTAAGGGTTGTGAAGGCTTACAACAAAAAGGTAATGCCTAAGTCTTTCTGCAAAGCCAATTTGGTCTTAAAAACTATACTACCTATCTGCTCTAAAGATAACCGATTTGGCAAGTGGTCTCTGACATAGGAAGGACCATATAGGATTCATCGACTTGTGGATGGTAATTCCTACAATTTGAAAATGTTGGAAGGTATGGTATTTTCTAAGGCGATTAATGGAAAATACTTGAAGAAATACTATCCTAGTGTTTGGATTGGGGCATGATCAACTAAAGGAAGCTATTGGTTCTAAGAAGCCAAATTAATTTGTTGCAGTTAATTCTGGCTAAGCTAGAGATAAAATAAAAATTGATTACATACATCACACTATGCAAGAGATGTAAATAAACAATCGATTAAACAACTGATTATAAGTTACATAACATTTCAAAATGTTGTAGCTGACATGACAAATGTTCAGGACAGCCCATTACATGCATTATAATTTAAGCCGATCAAAGCCCCAAGTTATAAATTCTAGCTCCAAGTGCAAAAACTGCAGCCACTGCTTTGGCTATAGTCTGCTCCACATTGTCAAGTATCTTCTTGTCCTCAGCAGCATTTTTAGGGATGGGAGTGACTTTGGTTGATTGCTTCTTCACTTCTACATTGCTAGGGCAAGTTTGAGCTTCCGGGATTTGATGGCCAACGCTGATTTAGTTAGGGTCTTTTGGGCGTTGGCTATCTGCTTGGTAACCTTAGCCAGCTCCTCTTCAAGGAACTTCTTGGTTGTTTCCAGCTTTAGAGCCGCTTCCTTGTTCACCTTGAAAGCCTTGACATCTTCATCAAATTTAAGTTTCTTGGCCTTGGTGTCAGCCACCATCTTGTCCGAAGTCTTTTGTTCATCTTTTTGGGCCTCCCTTAAGGCTATTCTGGGCTTTGTCGTAGCAACCTTCAATTTCTTATCGTCTAGGTGGCAAACATTCAGTAGCACCACCATTGGCTCCGAAGGCCGATAGGCTTCAACCTTAGCCATAGCATTGCGGAGGGGGTGGGTGTCTTCAAGAAGTTTGGCCGATAGTGACATCACTAGGTCGAACAACTTATTTAGCTTCTCCAACATACCTTGAGCTGACGTAACTGCAATCGATGCATCCATGGAGACATCAAGAATCCACTAGATATCCACGGAGTAGTTGTTCGTGGTTACCACTTTGTCATCATCAAGATCCGACAGAGTGAAGCTCAGCAGGAAGTCAGCTGGATCGGACATAGCGGGTGCAGGACCAGCTATGGAGGCTGGTGGTGTCGGCTGGGTAAACAGTGGCAGAGGCTCAGATATAGTAGTAGGCAAATTGGCTAAAATGCTAGCCACTTGCACTGTAGGAGAAAGCTGGAGTTGCAAAATGGTATAAGAACTAGTTAAGTTGATATAGTTTGGTAATTGTTGCAAGAATTTTATGAAGGAAACTTACCTCCCCTGCAGTCGATGCATGAGGAGAGCTCTAGCTAGACTATTCTTGAGGCTTACCTCCTTTGCTGTCCAGGACCTTTTTGTTGAACTTAGAACGCTTCTTTTCTGGTAAAGAATTGGCTACAAGTATTAGTTCATGAAACACTTTGGAAAAATATTAGTCATTAGCCGATTGTTCTGTACTTACTGGGTTGTTGCTTCTCTATATCCAGTCGAGAGGGGGATTGGATGCCTAGGGTGCCAAAGGTGCAGCCAGAGAGGCCAGTCAATTGGCGGGGTCTTTTGTTGGGTTGACCGCTACCCAATGGGCTAGTGGCTACCTTCTTGCTAGCTGCCTTGTTCTACAAAGAGAAGACATATTATTTTAAAGTTCAGATAGAAATTGATGTGAGAAGAATCTACATTAGCCGTACCTCGCCAGTTATATTTACATGTTGGTGTTAGTATATCCTAGAGAACTAGCATCATTGCTAGAATCATTATTTGAAGTGTTAGTTGTTATCGTCGGCTCTAAAGGAAGACCTAGGAAAAACTGAGTGATAATGGCCGATGGAAACTTCTTTGAATATAAAGTTGCAGCAATAGCTGTCCATCACGAAGAAAAGTGGCCTGCCCTATGGGTATTTAGGAAGAAGTGTGGCAAGTCTTGAACTTGAAGATCATTAGCTATGTGCTGCCCGCTACCGCATTTCAAATTTGCTCCCTTGGTTTAAGTTGATCGAACAACTAGAAGCATGGAGGGGCTTGCCCAAAACCCAACTGTTTGGGACATTCGCTAATTCCTAGTTAGGCTTTGCTATGCAATGACGATAAATAAGTGCCAAGGCTAAACTCTATCTAGAATTGGGGCCTACCTCAGAAATCCTGTTTTTAGTCATGGACAATTCTATGTTGCGATTTCCGAGTCACTTCGAGAAATGGTTTAGCAATACTCGTAGAGAATGACGACGACACAACTGCTTCAACAATGAAAAACATGGTCTATCATGAGATCCTATCACTTGTTTAGCTTTTACTTTGTCGTCTGCCATAACCTATGATTGACTACGCAACGATTACTTCTATATCTTCATTGGTAAACTATACTACCTTTGCTTGCTTTTCCCATAGGTTAGCACTTACATTCTACCTTACTTTACAGAGTGCATGCATGTATCTCTCATTGTACACTAACCTACCATTTTCCTGTATGCAGATGGACTACACTTTGCTCAAGCACATCACCCAAGAGTCACACTGGTGGCGGGTTTGTGTGAGAACTACACGGTTCTCCGAATACATTGATGAAAACAACCCTGGCAAAGTCCTTCGATTGGATCTTGTTTTGCTTGATGAGCAAGTATGGACACTAATTACCTTTACCTCTTTTCTCTATTTCCTCAACTATATTAAGTACTTTGAGGTTGCTGATGCACGACTGAGCTACCGACCAGTCGACAATATTATTATGGCTAAATTCACCACCCACACTAAGGTTGTAGAAATCTCTCCTATTTTGGACAACTTCCTCGTATACGCATATAGTCTTACTTCTTTCGATATACTCAAGGCAAGGGCTAATGATAGGCTTCTACTATCTAGTATTTCATATTACTCACCAATATATTCCCACTTGTTCATACTCCATCAGAGACGCTTCTTTGCTTCGTTCTTATATAGTTTACACTAACAAACATCATTGCTCAGATACTATAGGTGTTGTAACTGCTATCTCGCACATAAAGGAGGTCCCCATGAGAGGTGTTCCCAAACCAATTCGAAACATCCACATCAGCGATGGAAGGTATAGTTATAAAACAATGTATTGCACTTGCTATTTACGATGTGAAAGAATATCTCCTATATTTGCCAAAGCATAACAATCACGTTTCTCACCCACTTTAGTATAGCCCTCCCTTTGTATTATATTGTTGCGATTTCAATTATATACTAACACATTTCAAACATCTGCTAACAGGGAAAATGCAGAGGTCACATTATTGGGCACTCATGCACTCCAGTTTGAGGCCAAGGCTATTCAACCTGAATCCCTACAAGCTCTTGTTGTTTTAGTGTTAACTGGCCTATTGATCAAACTACGCAACGGTTTGTTAACACAGATAATTCCTTTCACCTATATTCGTATATGGTTACCATATATTCCCTTCCTACCTCTATTTTGTTTTATTATACTAATCATTCATAACTCTTCTATCCTAATACCACTTACACAACTGTAGACCAACTTTCTCTTCAAGGCAACACTGTGTGTAGATAGTATACAAACCCGCCGCTCCCAGAAATAGCTACTCTGCACAACAGGTTCTACTTTTTTTTACCCACCTCTACACACACTGATGATATACACCCATAGACCACACCGTATTTTCATCAACTAATTTTAAACAGCATTTACCATGCTGCTCGTGCTCCTCTCCATAGCACAACGCTGTTGGATTACGTTCCCTGTTATCTTCTTCTCGCTATCGATACCATATGCTTCACATCTCATACTTTTCTGTATTAATTGCTTCCAAAGCCGTCATCCACTTCGAACACTTTGCATGGCATTATGATATGCTATAGAGATTTACACCGTGTGTATTTATCTACCCTATCAATCATTTAGGTTAGCATCTGCACCACATGATATCAAATGGACTGGACAAGTGCCAACACATAAAATGCTTATCATTGCTACGGTCCTGAGATTTATAACATGAACCCACATGATATCTTCGTAAGCTTCACTTCCCTTTCTCATCTCCATTCAGATATCGCATCTTTATATTGTCATTTCTGCCTTCTTCATTACTCATTTTAGCTATATACTTAACTCTATAGGGAAACAGCTACAATGTTAACATTGTTATCAAAGAATTAGTTCCAGATCAACCATGATGGTACCTAGCATGTTTAATCTGTAAAAGAATAGCCACATATGAGGCAAAATCTTGCAAATGTTCTAGATGTGTCTCTACAATGGCAGATGCAAGGTTTGCTTACTTACCACTTTGTTTTTACCTTTGCCTATGCGTATTCTCTTCTAGCGTCACTACTACCGAACATGTGATTACTGCCGGGTCCACATCGGCATCACTGTCGGATGTGGACCTGGCACAACCTAAGTGGCAGTGATAGTCAAGGACTATCACTACCGGATATAAACCGGCAGTGATAATCACTATCACTGCTGGTTTATACTTAACAACCAGCAGTGATAATAAATATCACTGCCGGTTCATACTGTCCAACCGGCAGTGATAATAGATTATCACCGCGGTTATTATTTGCAACCGGCGGTGATAAGTAACTATCACTACCACATTTTCAATAATATCCGCGTTGATAAGTATCTATCAACCGCCCAATTGATATCAATATCCGTGGTGATAACTACTATCCTTGCCTCTTTTTTTCTTATTAAGGTAGTGATAACTCGTGTCCTATTTTGATATCCAAAAGCTGGCGGTGATGGGTTTTTAAACCTTTTGCATATATATTTTTGCGTTATATGTTGTAGCATGTATATATATTATACAAGAGATGTATTACAGACGATATCGTAGTGACCAATAATCTTGAAGCATCGCTAAAGTGTAATTGAAATACATTGAAGCATCATAATATTTAATTATTACATTGTTCATTCACTTTTGAAGCATTACATTGTTCATTCACAATTGTTGGCATGTACAAATGCTCGTGAAACTCGCCATTGAATTGGATAATTTCTCGAATGATGAACCCATTTATCTGCTCTTGAAGGGCATCAATTTAGGTGGTCGAGCGATTTCTTTGGTGCCTCGCTTGACGCTACTGCCATGGGAGAAATTGAAGCATTAATTAGTGTCATCGTCTTTATAAAGAAAAGTACAGGTCAACATGTAATGATCGGTATACCAGCTGGCCGTTGTAGTCCGTATTGTCAGTGATGAACGCGTGGATATGTGTCATTGCGTAGTATCCACATAAATTGTTCCCTTGGGGTTGTTTCAGGCATGGAAAATCGGTGTGTATTCTGAACTTTTTCGTGTATGGACGATGCCGTTGGCTCTTCTAGCAATATTTTTTGTACACCCTGTTAGTGGTTTCGAGTAGTCATTAAAATTAATTAGGTGCAATGGGATGGAAGATTATTAGAGCAATAATGCAACGACCGAGTTTACCTGTTTAGCAAGTCTATTAATTACGTGTATTAAACATCGGTTTCCTCATTGAGTCCAAGACAGTGATGTTGCTTTCGTTTAACATGAAGACAAGGATGATCCAGTGAAAGTGGAGAAGCCAATTAGTTATCATATTGTGTTGCGCATCAAATATGAGAGACTAGTAGGCAGGGAAACACGTACTGAAAGTTGTAGGGTAAAAGTATGTAGTCCTTGTGTTGTAGCTTTAGCAATGCCTTGAGTACGTACACCTCAACATCATTTATTTTTCTTGGATCTATAATAAGTTTGCAGTTGACAAGGCTCGGGTCCAGGAATCCTATCTTTTCATTGTTGTCCGCTCTAAGTGTCATTGTCTCCATTCTATGTAAAAAAAGAAGTCAGACCCTATGTTTAAGAGTATGTGAATATACAACATGAATTATACAAGAGACTTACAGAGTCCATATTCTTAATATAGACACGTCCAGAGCGTCTCATTGGTACATCTGATATAGTTCCATGTGTTCAACCCAGAAAGAGTCATCATTGTTGTGAAAGTCCATATCTTTGTATTTGACGGGGAAAGCAACGTTTTGTGTCTTTTGGACATACTGCATGTAACGTCCCGAATTTTGGTCCAATTTTAATTTTTGGAGTTATTTGAATTTTTATGAATTAACCAACCTTTATTTGCATTTAATTTCATTTAATTGCCTTTATCTGAATTTTTGGGGATTTATTGAAATTAATAAACATTTATTTAAACCATTCTTCTCTTGATTAATTAATATCAGAAAAAGTATTTAACAAAAATAAATGAAAATATTTTATTTAGGCTCAAAATGCTCTGAAATATTTTCTAGAATTTTTCTAGAATTTTTCGGGTATTTTTAGTGCCCCAAATAATTACTTTGAATTATCGGAATTATTTTTTATTCGGAAAAGTCTGAAAATCCTTAGCTACAGTGTTGGGTCGGCCCAACACTGTGCTTGCGCGGAGAAAACCCTAACGTGCGCCCGCTCCGCACCGTTGGATCGCGATCGGACGGTCGATGACCGTCGATCTCGGATCAGGCGCGATTGCCGCACCGCCTGCCTAATCTCTGTTGGCCGCGATTTGCCGGGGATTTGCGCGCGCTACGAGGCATCTCGACGACCGTGCGCTAGCTCATTAAAATGGTCTCTTCACCCCGCTCACTTGTTCCGTTCGGTCGTTAGCTCTCGTGCACCCTAGCTTCCCGCATAGCTCGCCGTAGTTGGCAATCCCCTCCGCCTCGGTTTCGTGCATCTTCCGCCGTGCTCCGCCGTTCCCCGCCGCACCTGAGGCCAGCCCCGAGTTCCTTGAGTCGCGCCGCAGCCGTGTGGTTACTTCTTCCGACCGGAGAGGCTCGGAAACGCCGTGGACCGCGTCATCTTCTTCAAGTCCGTGACCGGCCGCCGCAAGATCTTCTTCGACTCTTCGCGAGCTCCCACAGCCGTCGGATCTCCATCGGACACCCAAGGTAACGACTCGTAGGCCCGTTAACAGTGAACCGCTCGGTTAGTCTTTACGCCGTTAGATTCGAATCCGACGATCGGGAAATCGTGCATGTGTGGCCGGATGATTCCTCGACGCGTGTCAGTCACCAACATGTGGGGCCGGGCGCTGTTCACCGGGTCCACACGTAAGTGGGTGGACCGTCGGCTGTGCTGACGTCAGCGTGACGTCATCCGGGCCCATCTGTCAGTGGCCGTGGGCGACGTGGTTCGCTCCGGTGCCGACACGTGTCGCGCGGAGGGAAAATCAGCCGGAAAATCGGTGGAAAATAGAGAAATAATTCGGTTTATTCTTTTATGAATTTCAGCAAAATTGAAAACGCTATAACTTTCGTGATTTTAACTCGGATTTGAGTGATTCCAGTGCCCAAAATTTGTAAAATGTGAACTATTTATTGGTGATTTTATTTAATTTTAGTGAATTGTTTGCTGTCTGTATTATATATTTATTGTGTGTTTGCTTGTACCGAGTAGACTCGAGTTGCGGAATTGCCGAGGAGAGTTTGAAGACCGTCGCAGAACCTCGACCAGAACCAACTCCTCTTCGAAGGCAAGTCATGCTTTGACCATATTGCCCCTAGATTTTAAAAATATACTTTGATTCAAATATTGCATGCTATGTTAAGTATAAATGATGTTGTTTATATGGGACAGTAGTTAAAATACCCATCTTGAATTATGCCACCTTGTTAATGTCATTATATGCCCTGAATACCTTGTCACCCTAGGATGTTTAAATTATGTTGGATGCTAATATGATGCCAACACGGGAGGCTAGACCGTGGTTAGTTGCTTGGCCCGCTTGTATGCGTTGAATGTATTTCGAATTGCAAACGAACATTGGCTAAACACTATGGAACGATTTTGAAATAATGCGATGATGTCATGAAATGGAATTGAGGGTAGCGACACTGTGGTTCTACTCATGCAATGAAGTGGGCATTGGCATGTGTTGCGATAATGCAAACTGGGTGGGAAATGATTTGGACGGGGCAAGTGGCAAGAAGGCTTCGTGCTGTGGGCCTGTGGCAATGGGATGTATGAAAAGATTGTGAAGGTGTGTGCCGAGATGTATAAAATGGTTGTCTTGCGGGACAATTAAGGACTTAACCTTGCGAGCCTTTGAGCCGAGTTCGTGTACAACCACTTGTCCGGAATGGGACGGACCTAGTTAAGTAGGTTTCTAATATCTTTCCTTTGATACCTCGGGGTGACATTACATCAAAATGTAATCAGACGGGAGCGTACTGTCTTTGCGGCTTGGTACCCATCTAACGGTATGTGCTGTTCTAAACTTTGGCTCTGTGTGAGGGAAGTGTTAGGAAGGCAATCATCGAGAGGATCATCGCTAAGTGTTAGTCTCTGAAAGATTTTGTTACAATCAATCGCTTTGTGTGGTGAACGATCAGATCCTGTGGGTAAAGTGTACTGACCTCTGCAGAGTGTGTGTGTGAATCTATTCAATAGCCGTGTCATGCAGATCGACATTGCTCGGTGATTACAAATCAAGGGTTAGATTTTCAAAATGAAAATGTGGAATGGGTGGGTGTGCCAAAAAGGCGTGTGAATGAAATTAGGTCGTGTGCCAAACTCTTGGAAAAGAATTGAGAAATTAATTATTAAATATTATTGATCTTACTGCTTTTAATCTAATAGGATTACCTATTAAAAGAAATGCTGCTTTATGCAAAATAACCAATTAAGCCTTTCCTTTGGAATAAGCCATGCATGTAGTAATAGATCTGCATTTGTGCATGACTTGTTGAGTATGTTGTATACTCACCCTTGCATCGACAAAAACCTCAGAAGATGAAGCCGTACCAGCTTGGGAGGAGGAGTTCATTGAAGGCCAGGAGGACTAAGGGGTTGGGCCGCACTCAAGAGCTTTGTGGTTAAGAAGGGTTCCGCTTATCGTATTTTGCTTCCATTGAATGAACTTGATATCGATGATATTTATCGCCTGTGCTAAGTATTGTAAGGTGACCATAAGGTCATGTAACTCGATTATATTATGCTTCAAGTACTTATTATTTATTTCCGCTGTGTATGATTGTGGTACTTCAACCTGTTTATCCTGTGTGTACTAGCGTGATCCTGGACTAGTCTGAGAATACCTGAGTGTCCGAATCCGTGGGAATTCGGGGCACGACAGGGATGGTATCAGAGCCATACTGACTGTAGACTTAACCCTAGTAGACTGGCCGTCCATAGAAGGACAAAAGTAATTTCTAAAAGAGTAAAATCTGGACAAGAAAAATCAATGAAATCTCGACTCATCTCTTCTTCCTTACTTCATACCTATGCTGTATTTGCTATTACCTTCGTATTCTTTTAAAATTTTATTACTGACGCGTTGCTTTGGCAGATGCGGATGGTTCACTCTTTTGGAGAGCGTCACGGAGGCTACGCTGCAGAGCTCTGGAGGATGCTCCAGGTGTTGGTAGGCTTCGATCGTCCACTCTTCAAGTCTCGCACCTGGATAGTCAACGGGATTGCTCACGGATGGGAGACGACGCTGACCTTGTACGCTCGGGAGCACGCTCGTGCTAGTCGTCCGCTTCGCCTCGCGGTGAAGCGAGCTAGCTACGAGGCGGGCATACAGGAGTGTGCCCGAGTTGCGCTGCGCCGGATCAGCAGGGACCACGGCTTCGAGCTGTGGGACACTGCTTTTCGTGTGCACCCGCACGCGGGAGGACCCCTGCAGGCTCGCTTGGAGCTAGAGGATGACGCCGCCGTCGTACACTTGGGCAGGTTCGCCGCTGCGCAGGAGGAGGTGATGGACACCACGACTGCAGAGCTTCGGGCTGTCTACCGTGTTCTGGAGGAGACCGAGGAGGCCCTGCGAGAGACCCGGATGCACGCAGTCCAGAGGATCGCTGAGTTGGAGGAGGCTCTTTACGGGCAGGGAGAGCCAGACGCCGTCATGGAGCTCGACGACGACGAGGAGGAGCCAGAGGAGCAGGCCTTGGCCGGAGGACCAAGAATGGTGGTGCCCCGGTGCACCGATGGGAGGGCATGGGGACCAGTTTGCCCCGATGCCAGCTCACCCGCCGGTTTACGTGATCGGCGAGCCGCAGCCGGGTTGGCTTGAGGAGTGATGATTTGTCAGAGTTGCAGTGGCTAGTTTTTGCGTTGAGACTCAGATGTTTTGAGTCGCGTCTTTTATTCCGAACCTTAGTGTGCGATGTTGTAATGAACAATTGGATGTGATGTTGTGGCAGATATTGTGGTCGCATAGTCCCTAGACTATGTGGTAAACCACCCTAATAATTATTACTATTTATGCTTGCATGTTTATTGGTTTTTAAGTTACACCTGTTTCCCCGTATAAGTTCCTATACATGTCTATTCTTTTCCCTCTTATCCCTAAACCCCCGAGGCAATCAACAGATGGTGAACACTCGCAACAATGGAGCCGAGGCGATGGTTCGCGCCAGAGGCGATCGAGGCAAGACGCCACCACCCCAGCAAAGACCGCCAAGAGATATGCAGAATCTCGGAGCATTCCTTGCAGCCCAGACACAGTTAATGCAAACAGTGATGACAACAGTACAACAGCTCAGCACTCAGGCCGTCGCTAACAATCAAGCTGTGAACAATGGGCCACGTCCGTACTCAAGATTGTCTGAATTTATGAGGACACGACCGCCGACTTTCTCAGGCAATGCCAGCCCGCTAGAGGCAGATGATTGGTTAAGAACCATCGAAAGGAAATTGCACATAACCCAGTGTGAGGGAAATGAGAGGGTGCTTTATGCCTCTCATCAATTGGAAGGAACCGCCGCTGAATGGTGGGAGAATTACTGCGCATCGCAGGAGAACCCGCAGGAAATTACATGGGAGGAATTCACCTCAGCTTTTCGTCAATACCATGTGCCGGAGGGTATCATGGAGCTGAAAAAGGAAGAGTTGAGCATCAAGGAGGAGGCGAGCAAAGGTGGCGATTATCTGAATAAATTCACTCAGTTAGCGCGTTATGCACCAGATGACGTAGCAATAGACAAGGCCGCATAATCCCGCTTCAAGGGACTCAACATCTTTGGTCTCTGGTGGGGTGACACCCACACTTTCCCGGACTTCCAAGAGCTAGTAAACAAGGCGCTCATACTTGAAGACAAGCGCAAGGAACTCGACGACAACCGTAAACGCCGCATGGCACAGCAAGGAGGACGCCATGGTCCGCAGAAGACTAGAATGATACCTCAGCAATTCCATAGGTTTCCGCAGGGAAACGTTGTCAGGACACCACCACCGATGCAAAGACCAGCAGGACAAACCCCTCAGACTCCTGTCAGGATTAATAATCAGAATAGTGGAAATCAGCAAATGGCAGGGAGGCGCTGCTACAACTGCAACGAGATGGGGCATTTCGCCAATGCGTGCCCAAAGAAAGGAGGCGTGACACCAGTACGCTTCAATCTAGGGAACACCCCAGCCAAGACCCCTAACCAAGGAGGAAGCCGAGGACCTGCACCAGCTGGAGCTACACCGCAGGCATTCACTCGAGGCAGGATCAATCACATTTCCGCAGACGAAGTCCAGAACGCAACGGACGTCGTGCTCGGTAAGTTCCTAGTCAACTCGATGCGACTACATGATATTTGATTCAGAGCTTCGCATTCATTCGTTTCTCGAGACTTTGCCATGACAAATGATCTGGATGTGGTTAATCTTAAAAGTACACTTCTAGTTCAATCCCCTGGATCCGAACTCCGTTCTAAGGTCGGATGTTCTGGAGTTAAGCTACTAATAAAAGGAGTAGAGTTCCTAGCGAACCTTATTATATTAGATACCCAAACCCTGGATGTTATCCTGGGAATGGATTGGTTGACTAAACATAAGGCTGTACTAGATTGCGGGCGAAGAGTTGTGTCTATCGAGAGCCCCGATGGTGGAAAAGTGGAATTTCAAGCAGTGGCAGTTCGAGGAAGTCAGATGTTAGTAAACAATTTGGAAACCGTCAGCATAAGGGAAGTACCAGTGGTCAGTGAATACCCAGATGTTTTTCCCGAAGAATTACCAGGAATGCCACCAGACAGAGACATAGAGTTTGTAATTGACTTAGTACCTGGAACCGCACCGATAGCAAAGAGACCTTATCGGATGTCCACCGAAGAATTGGTCGAAATGAAAAGCAGATTGAGGAGTTATTGGAAAAAGGATTCATCAGACCGAGCTCGTCACCTTGGGGAGCACCGGTTCTGTTCGTTAAGAAGAAAGATGGGAGTTTCCGGATGTGTATAGACTATCGCGCACTTAACGAAGTGACGATAAAGAATAAATACCCGTTACCCCGAATAGATGATCTTTTCGATCAATTAAGAGGAGCAGGAGTATTCTCCAAGATTGACCTTAGGTCAGGATATCACCAGCTGAAAATCAAGACAGAGGACATACCCAAGACCGCATTTTCTTCAAGATATGGGCACTATGAGTTCACTGTTATGTCATTTGGGTTGACAAACGCACCCGCATACTTCATAAACTTGATGAATAAAGTATTTATGGAATACCTAGATAAATTTGTAGTGGTGTTCATCGATGATATATTGGTTTATTCAAGGACGGATGAAGAGCACGCACATCATTTGAGACTAGTGCTGGAGAAGCTAAGGGATCAACAGTTGTATGCAAAGTTCAGTAAATGCGATTTCTGGAAAAGTAAGGTAGATTTCCTAGGACATGTAATGACCGCGGAGGGAATTGCAGTGGACCCAAGCAAGGTTGAGACAGTACTGCATTGGGAGTCGCCCAAGACAGTTACGCAAGTTCGGAGTTTTCTTGGAATGGCTGGTTATTACCGCCGATTTATAGAAGGATTTTCGACAATTGCAAGGCCAATTACGCAATTGTTAAAGAAGGAAAAGAAGTTTGTTTGGACACCGGATTGCGAGAAGAGTTTCCAAGAATTGAAGAAAAGACTGACATCAGCACCAGTGTTAGTTCAGCTGGACGTGCACCAAAGTTTTGATATTTACTGCGATGCATCACGCCAAGGGCTTGGATGTGTATTGATGCAAAATGGAAAGGTAGTAGCCTATGCATCAAGACAATTAAGGCCACATGAGGGGAATTACCTGACGCATGATCTAGAATTAGCAGCCGTAGTGCACGCACTGAAGATATGGCGTCACTATCTTATTGGTAACAAGTGTGAGGTGTATACAGATCATAAGAGCCTTAAGTACATTTTCACCCAATCTGACCTGAACATGAGACAAAGGAGATGGTTAGAACTGATCAAGGATTACAACATGGGAATCCATTATCATCCCGGCAAGGCCAACGTAGTGGCTGATGCCCTGAGTAGGAAAAGCCATGGACTAAGTTCGAAAGTGGAAGAAAGCCAGGGAGAACTGTGCAAGGATCTTCAGAGATTGAAATTGGAAGTTGTTAGGAAGGATTCAGAGTCGCTTTAGAAGTAAAGCCTATCTTGGAAGATCAGATTAGAGAAGGTCAAGAATGATGAGAAGATCAAGCTTAATCAAGGCCAAGATGGAGGAAGGCCAAGCGAAAGACTTTAAGTCGATTTAACATGGTGTTTGTGGATGAAAGAGCGTATTTGTGTACCTAACAAAAAGGAGTTAAAACAGTTGATATTGGAGGAAGCTCACGATTCCAAGTATTCGATTCACCCAGGAAATGCAAAGATGTATCAAGATTTAAAAGAAAGATTTTGGTGGCCGAATATGAAGAGAGAGGTTGCTGAACACGTAGCACTATGTGACGTGTGCCAGCGAGTCAAAGCTATGCATCAGAGGCCAGCAGGATTGCTACAACCATTAAAAATACCGGAGTGGAAATGGAAAGAAATCGGCATGGATTTTATCACCGGATTGCCAAGGACACAAGGAGGTTATGACTCCATATGGGTTATCGTGGATCGATTAACAAAGGTCGCGCATTTCATACCAGTAAAAACGACCTATTCGGGAGGTAAGTTAGCCAAGCTATACATGGCAAGGATTGTTTGCTTGCATAGGATACCAAAGAAGATAGTCTCGGACAGAGGTACCCAATTTACCTCGAGATTTTGGGATAAATTGCATACAGCAATGGGCACCCGATTGAACTTCAGTACAGCATACCACCCGCAGACAGATGGGCAGACTGAAAGAGTCAACCAGATATTAGAAGATATGTTGAGAGCTTGTGCGTTAGCATACACATCGACTTGGGATAAATGTTTGCCGTATGCAGAGTTTAGTTACAACAACAGTTATCAGGCAAGTCTTCAGATGTCACCATTCGAAGCATTGTATGGTCGACCTTGCAGGACGCCGTTAAATTGGGATGAGACTGGTGAACGTCGTGTCTTCGGGCCAGACATACTTCAAGAAGCCGAAGAGCAAATAGCACTGATCAGAGAAAGGTTGAAAATTGCGCAGTCAAGACAGAAGAGTTATCGCATAATCGCCGAGGGATTTGAGTTTTGAACTCAAGATTATGTGTATCTCGAGTTACGCCTCGAAAGGAGTCCAGAGGTTTCACAAAAGGGTAAACTCGCGCCAAGATATGTAGGACCGCTCAAGATCATAAGTCGAAGCGAAGTCGCATATCAACTGGAATTACCGCCGCCACTAGCGAGTGCACAATGTTTTTCATGTATCGCAACTCAAGAAGTGTCTTCAATTCTCAAGAGCAAACATCATCGAAGAAGTTGAACTGCAAGAAGACTTGACTTACAAAGAGCAAACCGATAAAAATTTCGACATAATGGATCGGAGAACCGTAAACAAGACAACCCGTTTCTGCAGAGTTCAGTGGAGCAACCACACAGAAAGTGAAGCCACCTGGGAACGAGAGGAAGATCTGAAAAAGGAATTCCCGAACCTATTCTCTAGTTAGCCTTCGAATCTCGGGGACGAGATTCTGTTAAGGGGGGTAGGTTTGTAACGTCCCGAATTTTGGTCCAATTTTAATTTTTGGAGTTATTTGAATTTTTATGAATTAACCAACCTTTATTTGCATTTAATTTCATTTAATTGCCTTTATCTGAATTTTTAGGGATTTATTGAAATTAATAAACATTTATTTAAACCATTCTTCTCTTGATTAATTAATATCAAAAAAAGTATTTATCAAAAATAAATGAAAATATTTTATTTAGGCTCAAAATGCTCTGAAATATTTTCTAGAATTTTTCTATAATTTTTCGGGTATTTTTAGTGCCCCAAATAATTACTTTGAATTATCGGAATTATTTTTATTCGGAAAAGTCTGAAAATCCTTAGCTACAGTGTTGGGTCGGCCCAACACTGTGCTTGCGCAGAGAAAACCCTAACGTGCGCCCGCTCCGCACCGTTGGATCGCGATCGGACGGTCGATGTGACCGATCGATCTCGGATCAGGCGCGATCGCCGCACCGCCGCCTCTCTGTTGGCCGCGATTTGTCGGGATTCGCGCTACGAGGCATCTCGATGACCGTGCGCTAGCTCATTAAAATGGTCTCTTCACCCCGCTCACTTGTTCCGTTCGGTCGTTAGCTCTCGTGCACCCTAGCTTCCCGCATAGCTCGCCGTAGTTGGCAATCCCCTCCGCCTCGGTTTCGTGCATCTTCCGCCGTGCTCCGCCGTTCCCCGCCGCACCTGAGGCCAGCCCCGAGTTCCTTGAGTCGCGCCGCAGCCGTGTGGTTACTTCTTCCGACGGAGAGGCTCGAAACGCCGTGGACGCGCTATCTTCTTCAAGTCCGGCGGCAGCCGCAAGATCTTCTTCGACTCTTCGCGAGCTCCCACGGTACCGCCGGATTCCATCGGACGCCCAAAGGTAACGACGTAGGCGAGGTTAACGATGAACCGCTCGGTTAGTCTTTGCGCCGTTAGATTCGAATCCGACGATCGGGAAATCGTGCATGCGTGGCCGGATGATTCCTCGACGCGTGTCAGTCACCGACATGTGGGGCCGGGCGCTGTTCACCGGGCCCACACGTCAGTGGGTGGACCGTCGGCTGTGCTGACGTCAGCGTGACGTCATCTGGGCCCATCTGTCAGTGGCCGTGGGCGACGTGGTTCGCTCCGGTGCCGACACGTGTCGCGCGGAGGGAAAATCAGCCGGAAAATCGGTGGAAAATAGAGAAATAATTCGGTTTATTCTTTTATGAATTTTAGCAAAATTGAAAACGCTATAACTTTCGCATTTTAACTCGGATTTGAGTGATTCCAGTGCCCAAAAATTTGTAAAAATGTGAACTATTTATTGGTGATTTTTATTTAATTTTAGTGAATTGTTTACTGTCTGTATTATATATTTATTGTGTGTTTGCTTGTACCGAATAGACTCCGAGTTGCCGGAATTCGTCGAGGGAGAGTTTGAAGACCCGTCGCAGAACCTCGACCAGAACCAACTCCTCTTCGAAGGCAAGTCATGCTTTGACCATATTGCCCCTAGATTTTAAAAATATACTTTGATTCAAATATTGCATGCTATGTTAAGTATAAATGATGTTGTTTATATGGGACAGTAGTTAAAATACCCATCTTGAATTATGCCACCTTGTTAATGTCATTATATGCCCTGAATACCTTGTCACCCTAGGATGTTTAAATTATGTTGGATGCTAATATGATGCCAACACGGGAGGCTAGACCGTGGTTAGTTGCTTGGCCCGCTTGTATGCGTTGAATGTATTTCGAATTGCAAACGAACATTGGCTAAACAATTATGGAACGCATTTTGAAATAATGCGATGATGTCATGAAATGGAATTGAGGGTAGCGACCTGTGTGGTTCTACTCATGCAATGAAGTGGGCATTGGCATGTGTTGCGATAATGCAAACTGGGTGGGAAATGATTTGGACCGGGGCAAGTGGCAAGAAGGCTTCGTGCCAGGTGGGCCTGTGTGGCAATGGGATGTATGAAAAGATTGTGAAGGCTGTGTGCCGAGATGTATAAAATGGTTGTCTTGCCCGGGACAATTAAGGACTTAACCTTGCGAGCCTTTGAGCCGAGTTCCGTGTACAACCACTTGTCTGGAATGGGACGGACCTAGTTAAGTAGGTTTCTAATATCTTTCCTTTGATACCTCGGGGTGACAGTTACATCAAAATGTAATCAGACGGGGAGCGTACTGTCGGTCTTGCTTGGTACCCATCTAACGGTATGTGCTGTTCTAAACTTTGGCTCTGTGTGAGGGAAGTGTTAGGAAGGCAACATCGAGAGGATCATCGCTAAGTGTTAGTCTCAAAGATTTTGTTACAATCAATCGCTTGTGTGGTGAACGATCAGATCCTGTGGGTAAAGTGTACACCTCCGCAGAGTGTGTGTGTGAATCTATTCAATAGCCGTGTCCATGAGATCGACATTGCTCGGTGATTACAAATAAGGGTTAGATTTTCAAAATGAAAATGTGGAATGGGTGGTGTGTGCCAAAAAGTCGTGTGAATGAAATTAGGGTCTGTGTGCCAAACTCTTGGAAAAGAATTGAGAAATTAATTATTAAATATTATTGATCTTATCGCTTTTAATCTAATAGGATTACCTATTAAAAGAAATGTCGCTTATGCAAAATAACCAATTAAGCCTTTCCTTTGGAATAAGCCATGCATGTAGTAATAGATCTGCATTTGTGCATGACTTGTTGAGTATGTTGTATACTCACCCTTGCATCGACAAAAACCTCGTAAGATGAAGCCGCATCAGCTTGGGAGGAGGAGTTCATTGAAGGCCGGAGGACTAAGGGTTGGGCCGCACTCAAGAGCTTTGTGGTTAAGAAGGGTTCCGCTATCGTATTTTGCTTCATTGAATGAACTTGATATCGATGATATTTATCGCTCTCGCTGTAAGTATTGTAAGGTGACCATAAGGTCATGTAACTCGATTATATTATGCTTCAAGTACTTATTATTTATTTCACTGTATGATTGTGGTACTTCAACCTGCTTATCTGTGTGTACTAGCGTGATCCTCGACTAGTACTGAGAATACAGAGTGTCCGAATCCGAGGAATTCGGGGCACATTCTTCGCAGTACCATTCATGTAGACGCCGTGAATTGTGTGGTCAGTTTGAGCTCCTTATTTGGATGCAAAGAAAGCTTCCCGTTAATCTAATGGCCACTTTACTGTGTGGCTCCTACCCTTCAGCACCACTTTGGCTTCCAGCAACAGCTGCTTTACCACCATCTCCTTTAGATTTCTTTCTAGAGATGCGATCGTAGTCTGATAGTTGGCTAGGTTGAGGAGCTTCAGCTTATCCGTCCCTGTCTGCTTAACCTTCGCTAAGAACAGAAGAAATCCTGCTTAGGTGTTCGATTTCAATCTTAGCGGTGGTGGCGTCTTCTTGAAGTGCTCTACTACATAAGCGCCTACTTCTTTTTTTGTTTCTTCGTCAGTCATTTCATATGGTTGTTTCTTGCTAAGAGTTTTGGCTAGCTTCACAGATGACGAACTTTTCCCCCCTGACCGTGTAGAATGTTCAGATCGTGGTGCTCTTTGGCTATCTTGTGGCGCTGGACCAGGAGGAGTTTTCTTGGGTGACGGCGGAGGAGGAGGACTTTTCCTAGGTGGCGCTGGAGCAGGAGAAGGAGCTTTCTTCGATGACGCCGGAGGAGGAGGAGGAGGAGGAGGAGGAGGACTTTTCCTAGATGGAGACTCCGCCTCGTCATCGTTGTTAACATCATCGTTGTTGCCATCTTCTGAGGAAAACTTTATATAGCGCTTGCGCCACGCGATGAATGTGCCCATGCTTTGTCCAAGACTTTGCCCCTCCTCGCCCGGGATCTCAACCTCCACTTTGCGGTATCTGTCAACCACGCTGTCAACTGAAACTCTAGCGTAGCCCCGAGGAATTGGGTGGTTATGCAACATCTCCCCCTCGTTGCATGGCCAAGCCATCCCTTCAGCCACCTTGATGGTAATATTCGCTACGGGCAGGTGCAGACTAGAGCGTGTTGGCTCTATGATTTTGTCCACGGGGAAACTACACGTTGAGTCCTCTTCAGGAGGGTTAGCGGACGCTATCGCTTTTGTGAACCCCCCGACTTTCGTCTTCGGTAACCTACGCTATGTGACCGACGCTCGCTAAGGACCTTTGCTACCATTTCTCGCATCATTTTCATCTGTTTCTTCAAATTCGACTTCCCTTTTGTGCAACCGGTCTTCTATTTCGCATACGCTTATCCAACCGTTTTGTCCGGATTTCTTTGGTCGCCAGTACATATAGGCATCCTCTCGAATGCCGCTTCAGGGCACCAAGCCAACCCTCTGGTGCGACTGTGGTGCCTCTATTACCCAAGGCACGTGTTAGCTCGTCGTCCTCCCTTCTTGGCAGGAAGGAGCCCTCAATAGCTTAGGAGTGGGCATCTGCAATCTTCCTCGAGATTTCCTTGTCTTTTTCGCTTCTGAAGCTTAAGCTGCCATCATCCGACAGAGTAGCTCCCCTCGCAAGCAACCAGTACGTCAATCTTGAGGCCATCTAAGACATCGCAAGAATAACTCCACTAAGTGTTATTTGTTCTTCCCGCATCCCACTTGGGTACTTTCCTCACGTAGCCACCAAAGGTTTCAGCACATGGGGGTAACTGTTCTGGCCGAATTTGTTTTGTTCTGTCGGGCCGATAGCCCGGCTTCATCGATTTCTTATATTACTT
Organism: Guadua angustifolia; assembly: GCA_036346375.1. Classification (NCBI taxonomy): domain Eukaryota; kingdom Viridiplantae; phylum Streptophyta; class Magnoliopsida; order Poales; family Poaceae; genus Guadua; species Guadua angustifolia. The sequence goes on from CM070516.1 coordinate 5,019,613, forward strand.
GAATTCATCCCAAAATTGTTGTAACCTCTGTATCTATTAAAATCCGTGTTCGATCCTTCTTGACGCATTCTTATTCAGCTTTTGTCTTCCGGTTCTTCCATGCAGTTCCCATAACGCTTAGTGCACGTTTCTTGGCAAGCTCCAACTGATCTTCGGGAAACTGAAACTTCGCTGTCAACTCTGTCCACAATGTTTGCTTGATGTTATCGGGAACATACGACGGGGAATCGCGCTGACGTGTCCATGATTTGTAGGTGATGGGCACATTATCTCCAGCCAGGATCCCGCATGCTGTCCTATATGGGCCAAGCAATGATGCGGGTATAGCTGGTTCTCCGACCACATTAAGCTCAACTATCACCTTTCATTCACCTGTGCGCATCTTGCCAGGACCTCATCCACGACGCTGGCTCAGTGCACTAGATGTCTGACCCTGCATTTTGATTGTTTCATTAGTCGTTTGGCTCTGCTCTAATTTCATCGGGAAGCATATCGTACAAAAGAATCCTAATAAAGACTTACCTCGTGTACATTTGTTGCCTCGACTTGTTCCAGGTTGAGGAACCCTATCGGGCTTTGCTCTGGGCTTTGGTCCATGGGCTCAACGCCATCCGGCACTTGTCCATTGTGAGATGCCATGTGTGGCAAGTTTTCTAGAATTTTAAATTAACAAAATCATGAGATGAATCTTCACATATATATCAATGTTGTGCATATATAAGGCGTAATCACCATTTTGTCATGTGTTAGATAATATCAGAACGCATATATATATTAATGGTCTAAATTTCAAAATCTTAATCGCATGGATCGATCCTACGGCAACCTACTTTTGTGACAGAGGAGCAGTAACAAAGAACATATACAATTTCACATATACTTATACATGATAATGATACAATTGACAATTCACATATACTTATACATTTCACATATACTTACACATGATACATATACAATTGACAATTCACATATACTTATACATTTCACATATACTTACACATGATACATATTCAATTGACAATTTACATATACTTATTTGCTCAATAAAAATAATGAATCACTCGGTTTCCACTGACTAATATGATTTTCAAAAAATGAAATAAGGTTATTATCGCAGTTTCGGTCACAAGCTGCTATGCTGTTGCGGGCCAGGTAGAGCCCATCGGCATACACAACCGCTAGAGAAGGTTCTGGCTGGCTTGATCAGCACCTGCAAGTTCCAAAAGCATGGCTGCCAGGAGAGCATACGATACATTGGGTGAAGAAGGCCACGAGGTGACGTGCTTGGTTGACATGGAATGATCGCTTTGCTTTCTTTTGGTGTAATAGACTACTAACATTCTAGTTGTGGATTTATAACCTTATTTCATTTTTTGAAAATCATATTAGTGTGGAAACCGGGTGATTCATTATTTTTTATTGAGCAAATAAGCAATAATATTCTAAAGAATATATGAGTTGGGCCCCTGTCTCTTGGGCACCTGCCCCTGCTGACGACACTGCAGTTTAGACATATACATATAGCAACAGATCACATCAAGGCAACATTATCTCATTCATATAATGAATCATGACTACTATGGCAATATGGAGGTAATTATGTACTCATTTAAATTTTATTGTTTATGGCAATATCGAGGATAAGGCAGACATGATTAAGAAAGAAGAAGAAAGGGGCACTATTACTAACACAAATTATGATACTGAACAAACAAATAGAAATAATAGCACTATTACTAACACAAATTATGATACTGAACAAACTCTTAACACGAACAGAGAACAATTCATGGCTACAAAATCTATTGAATAGATGAACACAATACAGAATAAATGTTCTAACAGCAGGATCCAAAAACAAATTACGAGATCACAAGATTACTACAGAATCCTTGCAATTATCCAACAATTCACAAGATCCTCCCAGGAGTATTACTGAATTCACTGTCAATAACGAGTTGGACGTAGGCATCGGCAGAGCAAAAAGATAGCACATATCATCACATAGAGACTGCAGCTTCATGATATACTTTCTGAACATGTGTTTCTGTTTCTAGCGTGAAACAAGCAATCATACATGGGATCCATGGCCAAAAGATCAAGAGAACACTGGCCATATAAGTTTTGACAGAATCAAAAGATGAAGAAAACAATTAACCTTGCATTTTTTTCTTGTTTCCTTTTGCATTTTCTTTTCATACCCTAGATGGCTCTGACAGAAGCCTAACATAGCAATGTTTAAGAAAATTGTACAAGCATCGCCCTAGAGAAAGCAAGAATAAGGAACCAACATGCTTAAAAAATGATGGTTTAGCATATACCCTAGTCATCGCCCTCATCTCAGATCACAAAGGATTAGGGTTTACTTAGCTTCGGGCGCAGAAGAGGGGTCACCGCAGGAGGGCCGGGCGCGGGAGGGTCGCCAGACGGAGGAGGCACTGCAGGAGTGCCCATGGGGAGAGGTCGCCGTGAGGAGGAGGCACCGCAGGAGGGCCGGCTTGCGGGAGGGTCATTGACGAGGGCAGGCCTTGGCGAGAGTCGACGGCGGCTAAGGCACCAGAAGAACTCCAAACGAAATGCGAAATGGCTAAGTGCGGGAAAGAAAACGTATATATAGGGAGGATTATTACTGTCGATTCAAAGAAACGAACCGGCAGTGATATATTGTCTCTGCCGGCTTGTTATAGATCCGGCACTAATAATAAACATCACTGCCAGGTCATAAATGCCCGGCACTAAAAATACATAATCACTGCCAGTTCATTAAATGAACCGGCAGTGATGATGTATTTTTAGTGCCGGGCATTTATGAACCGCCCGTGATGTTCCATAGTAGTGCCCGTGATGTTCCATAGTAGTGCCCGTAATAGATCTATTACTGCCGGTTGGAGACTATGACGTGGCACTAATGTGTTTTATTAATGTCTGTTCTTGTTTGTCAACCAGCACTGATGTTCCCTACCACCCAGCTGATGTTGTGGCAGAAGTGGCACGGTGGCAAATGCTGCCACGGCAAGGACTTTCTATCGCGGCAAGGAAAATTGGCACACCTGTTGGGGTTATTTGTAAAAAACCCCAAATACAAACATTGGAATTTTATTTCAAATTTCAGCTAATCCAAGATTTTGCTTTGGACTTCGTACAAAAACCAAATTTTATGGATGAACTTTGGAAGTCGTATGGAAATGAAATTGGTAATTTTCCTTTTTTGTTTTATTTAAAATTTCTGTTAATTAGGAATAATCAATAAAAACTTGCTCTTACTATCTCATCTTCATCCATTGGACATTTACTATTTCTGAATGATTATAATAATCAATACTCCATAAATTTCAAATTGAAGCATGTCCTTCGTACAAAATGTTTATATCACAAATTGAAGCATGTCCTTCATACAAAATGTTTATATTTAAAATTGAAGCTTGACCTTCATACAAAATAAAGCATATCCTTAATTACACAACTAAGTTACAATCCGACCTTCGTTATGATCGCGGCGTATGTATGTAGCTTCCTCTATGTCTTCCATGAGACCTAGGTCGATGTTCTCACCGAAAGGAGGAAGCTCATCAAACTGGTTATAGTCTTCCTCGTCGACTACATTCTCAACTCCCACAATCCTTCTTTTTGATTAAAGAACCACGTGGCATTCCTTGTCAGCTAGATCCCTTACAAAGAAAATTTGTGTAACAGCATTAGCAAGTACAAATGGTTCTTCTATGTATCCGACGTGTTTGAAGTCCACGGTAGTGATACCGTACTTGTCGATGTTCATGCCCCTAGGTAGCTTGACCCACTGGAACCGAAAGAGGGGGACCTTCAAAGGCCCATAGTCAAGCTCCCAAATCTCTTCTATGAATCCGTAGTACATCTGCATATTGCCATTGCTGTCATAGGCATCTATACGTACCCCGCTATTCTGGTTGGTGCTCTTGTTATCTTGTGCTCTCATATAAAATGTATATCCATTGATGTCGTATCCTTCAAATGTCAAAATTGTATATGATGGTCCCTTAGCCAGCGCTCTCAATTGAGTGCACTCTATTTGCGTATGCATCATATATCTAAGCAACCAATCTCCAAAGTTGTCTTTGTGCTCTCTCGCGATCCAAACCTCAGACTTACATGGGTTTTGTCTTCGTAGCATGTTCTTGTGCATCTCGACATACGGGGCCGCTACAACTGATTGGTGTAGAACTGTAAAATGTGATTGCGTGAATGAAGCACGATCATTTGTACGGATCGATTTCTGACCTAGTGTCCCTTTCCCTTGTAGCCTCCCTTCATGGCGAGATACGGGCACACCAATCGGTTTGAGATCCATGTAATCGATGCAGAACTCGATGACCTCCTCGGTTCCCCAACCTTCGGCAATGCACCCTTCCGGCCGATGTCGATTACGAACATATTTCTTCACAACCCCCATGAACCTCTCGAAAGGGTACATCTGATGTAGAAACACAGGGCCAAGAAACTGTATCTCTTTCACAATATGAACAATGAGATGGACCATAATATCGAAGAAGGATGGAGAGAAGCACATCTCAAGCCGGCATAGAGTGTAGATCACGTCTTGCTGCAGCTTATCCAGTTTCAACGGGTCGATGACCTTCTGTGAAATCGCATTGAAGAATGAACACAACTTTATAATTAGGTCTCGCACTTTCTCTGGCAGAACACCCTTAATTGCTACAGGAAGCATTTGTGTCATCATCACGTGGCAATCATGAGCCTTCATACCAACTAATTTCAAGTCTTTCATTGAGACTAGCCTCTTTATGTTGGCAGAATAACCAGACGGAACTTTGACTCCGTGCAAGCACTCACACACGCTAATTTTCTCAATCTTGCTTAAAGTGTAGCAAGCTGCGGGAAGGTACTTTTTTCCTTAGCCTAGGTCTTCATGATGAAACTCCTTCCTGAGTTTCATATCTTTCAGGTCCATCCGTGCCTTGAGTGTATCTTTTGTTTTGCTAGGTATGTCTAGTACAATACCAAGCAAGTTGTCACACACGTTCTTCTCTATATGCATGACATCGATAGCATGTCGAACATCCAGGTGCTGCCAATAAGGTAGGTCCATAAATCGATCTCTTTTTCCACAAAGGAGTCAGATCACCGAACTCGAGGCGATGTACTTTCGCTCCCTTTCCATGGATAATTTTAATATCCTTCTACCGCAAATATCTCTTTGCCGTTGCGATGTTTTGAGCTGAAGCAGTCTCCTTTGTACCATCAAAAGCTCTCTTGTTGTTGCGATATGGGTGGTCCTTGCGAAGGAACCTACGATGCCGCATGTAACACATTTCTCAACAGTATTTCAGCCACCGGCTCCCTGCATCACCCATGCAATGCACGCATCCATTGAATCCTTTTATAGGCTGGCCCGAAAGATTGCCAAGAGCAGGGTAATCATTGATGGTTATGAACAACAATGCCCGTAGCTTGAAATTCTCTCTTTTGTACTCATCCCATACCCGCATAATCGCTCCACAATACCGTAAGATCTTCAACGGTGGTTTGAGGAAGACATCAATATCGTTGCCAGGTTGCCTCGGCCCTTGGATCAGTAACGACATCATAATGTACTTCCGCTTCATGCAAAGCCAAGGAGGAAGGTTGTACATACATAAAGTCACCGGCCAAGTGCTATGACGACTACTCATGTTGCCGAAAGGATTCATCCCATCCGTACTGAGTCCGAACCTTATATTCCTCATATCATATGCAAAGTGTTTCTTGTATTTTCTATCGATATTCCTCCACTGCGCGGAGTCAGCAGGGTGTCTAAGCATTCCATCCTTTTTACGCTCCTCGGCGTGCCATCGCAGCAATTAAGCATACCTTTTGTTCGCAAACAGACGCTTCAGACGGGAGATTATAGGGAAATACCACACCACCTTGATCGGAGGTCTTTTCTTCTTACATCCCTCGATATCGCTATCGCCGCTTATACCGAGATGCCTTGCAAACGGGACATGCATCCAAATTTGCAAACTCAATGCGATACAATATACAATCGTTTGGACATGCGTGTATTTTTCGCACTTCTAGTCCCAACGGCAAACAACTGCTTGGCTCGGTATGCGTGGTTTTGGCAACACGCTACCCTCTGAAAGGACATCTCGAAGAAACCTAATGACTTCGTGAAACTCTTGTCGGACCAACCATTGCTTGCCTTCAACTGCAGCAGCGTAAGCACAACATGCAGCTTTTTGAACTCCTCTTTGTAGCCTGGGTACAAGGGTGTTGTAGAATCCTCTACCATACGTTGAAACTTCTGAAAATCCCTTTCACTCGTGAGGTCCTCCTCCCCATCATGCAACATCTGTTCTAGATCATCTTCATGGTTATCGATCAATGTCTCTTCATGGATGTCAACGAACGTATTTTTCACCGTGGTCGAGTCGTTGTCTTCATCATCATCAATCAGATGCCCTTCACGCACAATCTCATCTTCACCATGCTCGGTCCAACAGGTATAGGCAGGCTTGAAACCCCTTCAAAGCAAGTGTGCACGGATCGCCTTAAGGTTCAAAAATTGCTTCTCATTCTTGCAATCGATGCACGGGCAACAAATATAGTCCATCAGCTTATTTGACTTGTATGCCGCAACCGCGCTCAGAAAACTTGTCACACCGTTAAAGTACTCTCTATCGCGACGGTCCGCTTCATACATCCATCTTCGATCCATCTACAAATATTTACAACAAATAAAATCTCAGTAAATCAATAAGTGCTCACAAATTGTTTTATACATTTAATTTGTTATCACTACTACAGCGAGGCTTATATCAGACGCACGATCACAGACGGTTCTGAAAAACCGTCTGTGACATGGAACATCACAGACGGTTATTGTCGGGACCCGAATATGCAAATCCGGACCCTCAATGTATACTGCACTAGTCCAGGATCACGCTAGTGCACACAGGCTCAACATTAGTGAATATCATAATCATACACAACGTAAATAAGACAAAGACATAATATACTAAATATTAGCAGTTGTATGACCTTATGGTCAACTTACTTAGCAATGCCTCATAAGGCTGAACAACAAATTGAACTCGCAGCGGAATGAAGACGTAGATAACCCTCAAGATACCACGAAGCAACCGACAAGGCTCGCACCATAAACATTCGTCCCTTCATGGTACTTCTTCTTGACCTCGATGATTTTTGTAGGCAAGGGTGAGTACACCAACACGTACTCAACAAGTTGTGCATGAATGCAATTCTATCATAGCTATATGCAAGGCTTATTCCAAAGGAATGGCTAAGTGGTTCTTAAAGAAAGCAAAGATTTTCAAACATAAGCAATACATAGATTGAAAAGACAAGAAACAAATAATAACAAGTAAATAGATTCCATTGTTTCTCAAATCAAACCCAAGTTCTCCATCCTAACTCATGTTCCATTATCCACATGGCATCCTCGCCATCCCAAACAGATTGTCCATTTTAATTAACTACCCCTTGATCTGTAATTCCGAGCATTGCTCAATCCGTGAGCACGGCTATCCTAATAGATTGTACACTCTGCAGAGGTTATGCACTTTACCCACATGATACAACCATGCACCACACAAAGTGACGATAAAACGAAGCCTTTACAATGCATCCTCTTAACCCGGTGCTACCGCTAAGGTTTCAACATCAAGGGCTAAACCACCACAATGAGCCCCCTCTTGCGCCATGTGAGTTTCCCGTAACCCGGACTCACACCACCAAGATAGCACTTAAGTTAAGCATTTGCAAATTAGTCACTAATTTGTCCCATTCCGCACATGTGGTTGCAAGTAAGACTCAGGTCAAAGGCTCGCAAGGTTAAGTCCTTAGGATTGATTAAAGCAAGGCTTACACATACCCCTTTCTCGCCCATCGGGCCCACCCTGACACCCTTGTCCCTACCACTTGCTTCAATCTAAAGTGATTATCTCCCGGTTGATTACCAAGCATCAATTCAACATCATCGTTCCATATTCCTTTAGTCAAGATTATTAAACACTAATTCATGAACATGTGATGGCGTGACATGGCTAAGCAATTCTATTCCGATCTAACCATCCATGTTGATTCTATTATTAACCAACTATAGTAACCAACTTAAGGTGACAATGAAGCATGGCATACAAATGTCAAGGTAGGGTATAATTCCAAAGGGTATGATAGCTAATCCCAAACTTATGTTGAAATCATTTATACACATCAAATATCAAGTAATAAAGTAAATCAAAATAGCATGCAATCTAATTTATGGGTGCAACATGATCAAAGCACAACTTGCCTTCGTTAAGCTCTTGCTCTGGTCTTGATCTGAATATAATTCTGAGTTGTGAATTCTTCCTCCAAACCCCGCTCAACTCAACGTCTCGCGAATCGAGAAGAAATAGCAAATAAACACCAAATCCAAAGAACAAATGAACTCAAAAATCCAGATAAAAACCATCATTGGATATATCTCAATTTTATAATTTTTTAGGAATTTGAATCACCTAAATCGGAGTTCATATGCAAAAGTTATATCATTTAGAAATTTAGAAAATAAACTAAACTCTGGAATTAGAAATTCTAAATCTTTCCGAATTATTTTTATAAAGAAAATCCGAATTTTCCTGCCCCGACTTGTACGGACAAAACGTGGCGAAATCTAGATTGATGAACTCAATCTAATGGTTACGGGTAAATCTACTACGTGGCCTAATATCAATCGTCCGACTTAAATCCAACGGTCGATATCTAATCGGAGACGCTTACCGATTCCGCAGTGACGTGGACGAATTCCGTGCGCTTGATTACGATCCGACGGCTGGTGAAGTTCCCGATCGGCGATGGCGTAACGGCGACTTGAATCCGCCGGAGACGAAGACGACGACCTCGGCGACAACTCGGCAGCGCGCGCTCGGAAATCTCCTGGCGACGCTGCGACTTCGCTCGGACACGGCGTGACTTCCGATGCTCTTGATTCTCTGGTGCCCAATTCCTCCGACGCTTTCTCTGTTCTCGCGAACCCTCGGACGACAATGGCGACCCGTTTTCTGTCGACGATTCTTGGCGACTTACGACTCCTTGGCGGATCCCCGATCACGACACGACTCGCTCGCGATTTCCTCCGCTAACTCTTGGCGGCGCTTTAGGGAAAAGATCACGGTGGCTCAAGGTGATGCTTTGGGAGTAGGTCGGGCCTCTATTTATACCCGCAGACGCGCTATTCAAGGAAGGTCTCGGGGCGAGGTGGACTCAATTCCTAAACAAACTCGGCGCCACTATGGTATGTAATCGCCACGCTACGCCTAATCGCCAAGCCGTCCGTTTTCCCGCGTCTTGTGGAAGGACTTGATGCCTTGCCAAAATCGGTGCAAGACAAGAGTTTGGATCGGCTACGTTTTCCGCGCGAACCGAACTCGGGTCCTTCCGAATTTGGCGCCAATTTGGAGAATTTGATTCGCCGCGCCCGTTACGGAGAATTCTTCGCCACTTGCTTCCTTCAACGCCGCCCACGCATCTTGTTTTTCCAGCGGATGCTGGCTATGGCGGCGTCTGAGTCCTTCTCGGTCACGCCTCTAACTCCTAGCCGGACCGCCGCATGTCTTCATGCCTCCACGGTCCGGATGCGATGAGACTCGCCCGATCATGATTCCAGCGGCCACGCCGACCGATTTCTTCTTCTTCTCGAAACCGGCGCCGGACTATCTCCACATGGCTACGCCAACACGGCGCGGAATCCTGCGGCACACAGCATCCTAGTCCCACGGCGAAGTACTTGGCAAAACTCCTCGATGCGGACTCGATCGAGTTCCTACGTAGCTCTTCTACTCGGCCGGTTTGGTGACACTTGCTCGGACACGCCTCGCCAAAGCCTTCCATCTGCGCATTCAACGACCACGTGATTGCTTCTAGAAAAACAAATCCAGAACCACTCCGTTCTCGATTATCTATTTATCAATTTCATTTCTTCTAGGCCATAGTAATTAAGAATCCAATATAACTCTCAAGAATACTTTTGAAACATTTTGAACCCGAACAACATATGTTAGGTCTAACTTTATATTAATTTTTATAAATATCTAACTTAGTTTCTGAAGCCAAAATACTTATTTGAAAATAAATCCAAATAAACTAGATAAAAATCCAAGGAACTCGGAGAATCGCAAACATGCACAAATGGCGGATAACACTATTAACCAAATATGAACGAAAATTTGGGATGTTACAAACCTCCCCCCCTTAACGGAATCTCGACCCCGAGATTCAGGGCTATCCAGAGAATAGGTTTGGGAATTCTGCCTTCAGATCTTCCTCATGCTTCCAGGTTGCTTCATTTTCCAAATGATTTCTCCATTGGACTCTACAAAAGCTACTAGACTTATTTCTGGTCCTACGCTCCATTACATCCAAAATCTTAATAGGCTGCTCTTTATAAATCAAATCTTCTTGTAACTCGAAGGCTACTAACGGTGTTTGTTCTGCTGGCACTCTGATACGTTTCTTAAGTCGCAACTGCTAATGACTGGGGCAACTTCAACTGATACGCAACCTCTCCTCTACGGCTCAAGATCTTAAATGGTCCATCATACATAGGTGCAAGCTTCCCCTTTTACTTCATGTAACTCGTTCTAAAACCTCAAGATAAATTGGATACCTTTATCGAACACAATCTTCTTAGGCACCTACGCGGTTATTAAATTTCTGACAGATTTGCCAAATGATCTTTTGATTAGCAATCTTTAGTGGCATAAAATAACAATTTCTCCGGATTCGTTTCTTTTTGGGTCAATTTACACTAGGGATCCTTTTAATAATTTGCCTCCTATAGGAATCTATAATGATTTGCAATGAACCTTTGGATTTCTAATGCCTTGCCTTTATTTTCTGATACACATCACATCGAGTATCATGTCCAATAGTTTCGCTCTTCACCTTAGATCACCAAAACCTTTCTTTATGATCTTGATTCTTTTTTTTTCACTTCCTGGGTATATCGAGTATTTAGAATTATAAGTTTTCTCAAGTATCATTTTCTTAGGATTTTTCTATCCGGTACATTGGTCCGACCTTGAATCTTCATGGTATCCTAATCACTAAAAATTCTGTTTCTTAGCTAAGCCTTCTTCTTGACTTGAGTGTGTACTGCGTTTTTCCCTTGAACTTCGTATAACCCAATCTCCTAATGTTGGTTTCATTTTCAAAGCAGCTATGAAACTTTGTCGAATGACTTCTAGTTTGATCTCTCAAATTCTTTGCATAATTTTGGTTAATGCTTTTTTTCATATCCGCATTGTGGCCTTATAACTCAAACGTTAACTACCACATCGACTTTATTAGAACGCCTATGGAATCTGACACTAGAATTTGTGATTATTTCCAGTCATTTTCTTCGTTCCACATTAAGGTTTGAGTGAGTAAATATATTTAGACTTTTAAGGTTCATATCTATTTTCGAGGGAATAGTGACACCATTTTTCTTAGCACATTACAACGGCTAACTCCAAGTCGTCAGAGGGTAATTTTAACTCGTCGCATCATTTATGTAGAAACATCATCCTTATATATTGAAACTACTCCGCACAGTTAGTAATACTAACATACGCGTCAATGGTAACCGCTTCTTCAACTTCCGAAAACTACTTTTACAATCTAGCGTCCATGTAACTTTTATCTTTAACGATCGCGTAAGAGATCTAGCTGTTTGTCGAAAATCTTTTTATGATAATATCTTGCCATTCCTAGAACTTCAACTCTAAGTAACGGATTTTGATTACTTCCAATGTAACACAACTTCTATCTTGTTTGGTTCAAGATTAACTCCTTTAGTAGTCTTTATGGCTAACTAAATTCCACCTTTTCTTCCATAAATCACATTTGTTGAATTTAGCGCACGAATGTCGCTCTCATAAAAACTCATTTCTAGTGATTATTCGTCATGCCTTTCCATTTTCATTAATTCATTTAGAAAACATTTGATATTGTCTTTTTCCTATTGGGTTATATCAAGCACTAATTTGCTCACGATCGTGATCTTACGATATGATGACATGCTAGGTAAATTCTTGGAACATAAATCAAGGTATTCTCCTAGCAAGCTGGCGTATTCTTCTAATTGGTAAATTTCACACTATTATCCTCATTTGGCTAATACCGATTGTCATCACTTGATACTCTTTGTTTTTCATATTCAAGGTTTTAAATCAACATACTCTTTCCAAATTAGCCTTATGCTTGGGCATCCATCATTTTACATTCTTGCTTTTCCTTCCTATATTCCATATATCAATGGGTCAACTATTTCCGATTTATTTCTCTTGACAAGGAAACCTTTACACGGAATTCATTGCTAATCTCTTTATTATTATTATTATTATTTTAAGGTTATGATATTGCACTAAGTAAACTTCATGACTCCTGATTTCCTTATTTTAGCATTGACTCTGAGGATTTGGTAAGGACGGGGTTGGGATTGACTTAAACTAACGCGATTGATTTCCTTTGTGACATTTGTTGGCAAACTAAGTTTGTGGCAAATATAGCAGAGTCTAGTGTGAACTTTTCCGTCCTGAGCATTTGTTGATTGGAATAAGGTCTTTACCTAGACACCCTTTTCTTTTTTTTTATTGGTTTTCTCGACAATTTTCTTTTGCACCTTTCCCGCTTACTCTTAGCGTTATGTACTGGCTAAGGTAACTTTTGATATATCTATGGTGATGGAATTTATCTGTCTTCTTTGTGGACATCGATTAGCATAATGGTCTTTTTGGCGACAGTTGTAGCCCAAAATGTTGTGCTTCCTGCGATTCATTACTTTTTGATTCGCAACACATCCCTTAGTAAAACGATCTTCTTCACCATACAAAGGACCTACTGTGGGTGATAGCCACTTACTGTTTTTCCTAATTAAGGTCGATAGGTTCGGGAGGGTGTGTTTTTATTTCTCCACAGCGAATGCACGCACGATCTTCTAATTTGTTTGGTTGACAGCACTTCATAGAATAATGTCTAGATTTTGAACAAAGTGTAAGGGTAGCATTCCTGAAAACGTTGGCAGACAAGTCCTTATGAATTCTTAACTCAACACAGGGAACACTGATGAGACGCTTTGCTGGCATTAGCTTGATTGGTCATACTTTGTATTTATTTCGTCATTGCTTGCATTAAGCGAGTCTCGGCGGTCAAAAACTCTCTACGTATCTATCCGTGGTAATGGTTGAAAAACCGATCCATCTTTAGAGTCTTTTATTAAGTTGATTTTCACTTCCACTAGCTCCATCACTATTTTGAACCATCTGTTTGATTACCTCAGAGGGTTAGGTGAGAGAGAATAGCATAGGTAAGAAGTAGAGATCCTAATACAGGGAAGATAGGTTTAACCCAATATTTTAAGCAATGAATAATAATAACTTGGTACGGTTGCTTATGTAAGCCTAAAAAGCTTTGCAACGCATACTGCACACTCAGCAATCAATAAGAACCAATTCATCCTATACACACAAAACTACCGCCTACATGGGCGACACTTCTATCTTAGGAGACGCGATTCCCACACATGAGTCTCAACTGGCTACTTGAAGTACTGAGTCTTCTAGCTCTTGATATACTTCATTGACCCACTCTTTGATGAGCTCAATAATCCTTTCCTTCATGATCTTTATGGTAGTAGCAGGTACTTGAGGCCATCTCCTAAATTGTGGTATATCGTTTTCTACTCAAGACAACTCAGGTAAGAATTTAACTCAATTCAGCAGAGGTAAGGGAAAGGAATTTCAGCAAGGAAAAGATAGAATTTTGGTAAGGACAGAAATAGAAGAATGAGATAAGTCAAGAACACATTATTCTTCTAGATTAGGATTTTTACTTTAGAAAATAATTTTGAATGACTTATAGGGACGACCAATTATCTAGGGTCAAGACCTACAGTCAGTATGGCTCTGATACCACTTTTGTCGGGACCCGAATATGCAAATCCGGACCCTCTGTGTATACTGCACTAGTCCAGGATCACGCTAGTGCACACAGGCTCAACATTAGTGAATATCATAATCATACACAACGTAAATATGACAAAGACATAATATACTAAATATTAGCAGTTGTATGACCTTATGGTCAACTTACTTAGCAATGCCTCATAAGGCTGAACAACAAATTGAACTGCAGCGGAATGAAGACGTAGATAACCCCTCAGTATACCACAGGCAACTGACAAGGCTCGCACCCTAAACATTCGTCCCTTCATGGTACTTCTTCTTCAGCACTGATGATTTTTGTAGGCAAGGGTGAGTACACCAACACGTACTCAACAAGTTGTGCACAGAATGCAATTCTATCATAGCTATATGCAAGGCTTATTCCAAAGGAATGGCTAAGTGGTTCTTAAGCAGTAAAGCAGCATTTTCAAACATAAGCAATACATAGATTGAAAAGACAGTAAAACAAATAATAACAAGTAAATAGATTCCATTGTTTCTCAAATCAAACCCAAGTTCTCCATCCTAACTCATGTTCCATTATCCACATGGCATCCTGCCATCCCAAACAGTTGTCCATTTTAATTAACTACCCCTTGATTGTAATTCCCGAGCATTGCTCAATACCGTGAGCACGGCTATCCGAATAGATTGTACACTCTGCAGAGGTTATGCACTTTACCCACATGATACAACCATGCACCACACAAAGTGACGATCGTGTGAAGCCTTTACAATGCATCCTCTTAACCCGATGCTACCCGCTAAGGTTTCAACACGAAGGGCTAAACCACCACAACAGGCCCCCTCTTGCGCCATGTGAGTTTCCCAGTAACCCGGACTCACACCACCAAGATAGCACTTAAGTTAAGCATTTGCAAATTAGTCACTAAGTTGTCCCATTCCAGACATGTGGATGCAAGTAAGACTCAGGTCAAAGGCTCGCAAGGTTAAGTCCTTAGGATTGATCATTAAAGCAAGGCTTACACATACCCCTTTCTCGCCCATCGAGCCCACCCTGACACCCTTGTCCCTACCACTTGCTTCAATCTAAAGTGATTATCTCCCGGTTGATTACCAAGCATCAATTCAACATCATCGTTCCATATTCCTTTAGTCAAGATTATTAAACACTAATTCATGAACATGTGATGGCGTGACATGGCTAAGCAATTCTATTCGATCTAACCATCCATGTTGATTCTATTATTAACCAACTATAGTAACCAACTTAAGGTGACAATGAAGCATGGCATACAAATGTCAAGGTAGGGTATAATTCCAAAGGGTATGATAGCTAATCCCAAACTTATGTTGAAATCATTTATACACATCAAATATCAAGTAATAAAGTAAATCAAAATAGCATGCAATCTAATTTATGGGTGCAACATGATCAAAGCACAACTTGCCTTCGTTAAGCTCTTGCTCTGGTCTTGATCTGAATATAATTCTGAGTTGTGAATTCTTCCTCGAAACCCGTTCAACTCAACGTCTCACGCGAATCGAGAAGAAATAGCAAATAAACACCAAATCCAAAGAACAAATGAACTCAAAAATCCAGATAAAAACCATCATTGGATATATCTCAATTTTATAATTTTTTAGGAATTTGAATCACCTAAATCGGAGTTCATATGCAAAAGTTATATCATTTAGAAATTTAGAAAATAAACTAAACTCTGGAATTAGAAATTCTAAATCTTTCCGAATTATTTTTATAAAGAAAATCCGAATTTTCCTGCCCCGACTTGTACGGACAAAACGTGGCGAAATCTAGATTGATGAACTCAATCTAATGGTTACGGTAAATCTACTACGTGGCCTAATATCAATCGTCGACTTAAATCCAGCGGTCGATATCTAATCGGAGACGCCATCGATTCCGATGGCGTGGGCGAATTCCGTGCGCTTGATTACGATCCGGCGGTGGTGAAGTTCCCGATCGGCGATGGCGTAACGGCGACTTGAATCACGGAGAGCGAAGACGGCGACCTCGGCGACAACTTCGGCGTAGGCTCGAAATCTCTGGCGGCGTTGCGACTTCGCCGGACACGGCGTGACTTCCGATTGCTCTTGATTCTCTGGTGCCCAATTCCTCCGACGCCGCCCTCTGTTCTCGCGAACCCTCGGACGGCAATGGCGACCCGTTTTCTGTCGTCGATTCTTGGCGACTCTCGCACTCCTTGACGGATCCCCGATCACGACACGACTCGCTCGCGATTTCCTCGGCTAACTCTTGGCGGCGCTTTAGGGAAAAGATGCGGTGGCTCAAGGTGATGCTTTGGGAGTAGGTCGGCCTCTATTTATACCGGCAGACGCGCTATTCAAGGAAGGTCTCGGCGGGCGAGTGGACTCAATTCCTAAACAAACTCGGCGCCCGACTATGGTATGTAATCGCCACGCTTGCGCCTTAATCGCCAAGCCGTCCGCTTTTCCGCGTCGTGGAAGGACTTGATGCCTTGCCAAAATCGGTGCGATACAAGAGTTTGGATCGCTACGTTTTCTCCGCCGAACCGAACTCGGGTCCTTCCGAATTTGGCGCCAACGCTGGAGAATTTGATTCGCCGCGCCGATGCTACGGAGAATTCTTCGCCACTTGCTTCCTTCAACGCCGCCACGTGCATCTGTTTTCCGCGGATGCTCGGCTATGGCGGTGGCGACGAGTCCTTCTCGGTCACGCCTCTAACTCCTAGCCGGACACGCCGCATGTCTTCATGCCTCCACGGTCCGGATGCGATGAACTTCGCCGATCATGATTCCAACTCGCCACGTCGACTCCGATTTCTTCTTCTTCTCGGAAACCGGCGGCGCGGACTATCTCCACATGGCTACGCCAACACGAAGGGAATCCTGCGGTCACAGCATCCTAGTCCCACGCGGCGAAGTACTTGGCAAAACTCCTCGGTGCGGACTCGATCGAGTTCCTCGTAGCTCTTCTACTCGGCCGGTTTGGTGACACTTGCTCGGACACCGTCTCGCCAAAGCCTTCCATTGCGATTCAACGACCACGATTGCTTCTAGAAAAACAAATCGGCAACCACTCCGTTCTCGATTATCTATTTATCAATTTCATTTCTTCTAGGCCATAGTAATTAAGAATCCAATATAACTCTCAAGAATACTTTTGAAACATTTTGAACCCGAACAACATATGTTGGTCTAACTTTATATTAATTTTTATAAATATCTAACTTAGTTTCTGCGGGAAGCCAAAATACTTATTTGAAAATAAATCCAAATAAACTAGATAAAAATCCAAGGAACTCGGAGAATCGCAAACATGCACAAATGGCGGATAACACTATTAACCAAATATGAGCGAAAATTTGGGATGTTACAAACCTCCCCCTTAACGGAATCTCGACCGAGATTGGGGCTATCCAGAGAATAGGTTTGGGAATTACGCCTTCAGATCTTCCTCATGCTTCGTGTTGCTTCATTTTCCAAATGATTTCTCCATTGGACTCTACAAAAGCTACTAGACTTATTTCGGTCCCACGCTCCATTACATCCAAAATCTTAATAGGCTGCTCTTTATAAATCAAATCTTCTTGTAACTCGAAGGCTACTAACGGTGTTTGTTCTGCTGGCACTCTGATACGTTTCTTAAGTCGCAACTGCTAATGACTGGGGCAACTTCAACTGATACGCAACCTCTCCTCTACGGCTCAAGATCTTAAATGGTC
Source organism: Guadua angustifolia (assembly GCA_036346375.1). NCBI lineage: Eukaryota > Viridiplantae > Streptophyta > Magnoliopsida > Poales > Poaceae > Guadua > Guadua angustifolia. The sequence continues at coordinate 5,037,269 of CM070516.1, forward strand.
CATCATACATAGGTGCAAGCTTCCCCTTTTACTTCATGTAACTCGTTCTAAAACCTCAAGATAAATTGGATACCTTTATCGAACACAATCTTCTTAGGCACCTACGCGGTTATTAAATTTCTGACAGATTTGCCAAATGATCTTTTGATTAGCAATCTTTAGTGGCATAAAATAACAATTTCTCGGATTCGTTTCTTTTTGGGTCAATTTACACTAGGGATCCTTTTAATAATTTGCCTCCTATAGGAATCTATAATGATTTGCAATGAACCTTTGGATTTCTAATGCCTTGCCTTTATTTTCTGATACACATCACATCGAGTATCATGTCCAATAGTTTCGCTCTTCACCTTAGATCACCAAAACCTTTCTTTATGATCTTGATTCTTTTTTTCACTTCACGGGTATATCGAGTATTTAGAATTATAAGTTTTCTCAAGTATCATTTTCTTAGGATTTTTCTATCCGGTACATTGGTCCGACCTTGAATCTTCATGGTATCCTAATCACTAAAAATTCTGTTTCTTAGCTAAGCCTTCTTCTTGACTTGAGTGTGTACTGCGTTTTTCCCTTGAACTTCGTATAACCCAATCTCCTAATGTTGGTTTCATTTTCAAAGCAGCTATGAAACTTTGTCGAATGACTTCTAGTTTCAGTCTCTCAAATTCTTTGCATAATTTTGGTTAACTGTTTTTTTTCATATCCGCATTGTGGCCTTATAACTCAAACGTTAACTACCACATCGACTTTATTAGAACGCCTATGGAATCTGACACTAGAATTTGTGATTATTTCCAGTCATTTTCTTCGTTCCACATTAAGGTTTGACTGAGTAAATATATTTAGACTTTTAAGGTTCATATCTATTTTCGAGGGAATAGTGACACCATTTTTCTTAGCACATTACAACGGCTAACTCCAAGTCGTTCGTAGGGTAATTTTAACTGTCGCATCATTTATGTAGAAACATCATCCTTATATATTGAAACTACTCCGCACAGTTAGTAATACTAACATACGCGTCAATGGTAACCGCTTCTTCAACTTCCGAAAACTACTTTTACAATCTAGCGTCCATGTAACTTTTATCTTTAACGATCGCGTAAGAGATCTAGCTGTTTGTCGAAAATCTTTTTATGATAATATCTTGCCATTCCTAGAACTTCAACTCTAAGTAACGGATTTTGATTACTTCCAATGTAACACAACTTCTATCTTGTTTGGTTCAAGATTAACTCCTTTAGTAGTCTTTGCGTGGCTAACGAAATTCCACCTTTTTCTTCCATAAATCACATTTGTTGAATTTAGCGTACGAATGCTGCTCTCGCAAAAACTCATTTCTAGTGATTATTCGTCATGCCTTTCCATTTTTCATTAATTCATTTAGAAAACATTTGATATTGTCTTTTTCCTATTGGGTTATATCAAGCACTAATTTGCTCACGATCGTGATCTTCTGATATGACGGCATGCTAGGTAAATTCTTGGAACATAAATCAAGGTATTCTCCGACAACTGGCGTATTCTTCTAATTGGTAAATTTCACACTATTATCCCTCGGCTGGCTAATACCGATTGTCATCACTTGATACTCTTTGTTTTTCATATTCAAGGTTTTAAATCAACATACTCTTTCCAAATTAGCCTTATGCTTGGGCATCCATCATTTTACATTCTTGCTTTTCCTTCCTATATTCCATATATCAATGGGTCAACTATTTCCGATTTATTTCTCTTGACAAGGAAACCTTTACACGGAATTCATTGCTAATCTCTTTATTATTATTATTATTATTATTATTATTTTAAGGTTATGATATTGCACTAAGTAAACTTCATGACTCCTGATTTCCTTATTTTAGCATTGACTCTGAGGATTTGGTAAGGACGGGGTTGGGATTGACTTAAACTAACGCGATTGATTTCCTTTGTGACATTTGTTGGCAAACTAAGTTTGTGGCAAATATAGCAGAGTCTAGTGTGAACTTTTCCGTCCTGAGCATTTGTTGATTGGAATAAGGTCTTTACCTAGACACCCTTTTCTTTTTTTTTATTGGTTTTCTCGACAATTTTCTTTTGCACCTTTCCCGCTTACTCTTAGCGTTATGTACTGGCTAAGGTAACTTTTGATATATCTATGGTGATGGAATTTATCTGTCTTCTTTGTGGACATCGATTAGCATAATGGTCTTTTTGGCGACAGTTGTAGCCCAAAATGTTGTGCTTCCTGCGATTCATTACTTTTTGATTCGCAACACATCCCTTAGTAAAACGATCTTCTTCACCATACAAGGGACCTACTGTGGGTGATAGCCACTTACTGTTTTTCCTAATTAAGGTCGATAGGTTCGGGAGGGTGTGTTTTTATTTCTCCACAGCGAATGCACGCACGATCTTCTAATTTGTTTGGTTGACAGCACTTCATAGAATAATGTCTAGATTTTGAACAAAGTGTAAGGGTAGCATTTCTGAAAACGTTGGCAGACAAGTCCTTATGAATTCTTAACTCAACACAGGAACACTGATGAGACGCTTTGCTGGCATTAGCTTGATTGGTCATACTTTGTATTTATTTCGTCATTGCTTGCATTAACTGAGTCTGCGCAGTCAAAAACTCTCTACGTATCTATCCGTGGTAATGGTTGAAAAACCGATCCATCTTTAGAGTCTTTTATTAAGTTGATTTTCACTTCCACTAGCTCCATCACTATTTTGAACCATCTGTTTGATTACCTCAGAGGGTTAGGTGAGAGAGAATAGCATAGGTAAGAAGTAGAGATCCTATCTGAGGAAGATAGGTTTAACCCAATATTTTAAGCAATCAATAATAATAACTTGGTACGGTTGCTTATGTAAGCCTAAAAGCTTTGCAACGCATACTGCACACTCAGCAATCAATAAGAACCAATTCATCCTATACACACAAAACTACCGCCTACATGGGCGACACTTCTATCTTAGGAGACGCGATTCCCACACATGAGTCTCAACTGGCTACTTGAAGTACTGAGTCTTCTAGCTCTTGATATACTTCACTGACCCACTCTTTGATGAGCTCAATAATCCTTTCCTTCATGATCTTTATGGTAGTAGCAGGTACTTGAGGCCATCTCCTAAATTGTGGTATATCGTTTTCTACTCAAGACAACTCAGGTAAGAATTTAACTCAATTCAGCAGAGGTAAGGGAAAGGAATTTCAGCAAGGAAAAGATAGAATTTTGGTAAGGACAGAAATAGAAGAATGAGATAAGTCAAGAACACATTATTCTTCTAGATTAGGATTTTTACTTTAGAAAATAATTTTCAATGACTTATAGGGACGACCAATTATCTAGGGTCAAGACCTCACATCAAGATGGCTCGATACCACTTTTGTCGGGACCCGAATATGCAAATCCGGACCTCTCGTGTATCTTGCACTAGTCCAGATCACGCTTAGTGCACACAGACTCAACATTAGTGAATATCATAATCATACACAACGTAAATATGACAAAGACATAATATACTAAATATTAGCAGTTGTATGACCTTATGGTCAACTTACTTAGCAATGCCTCATAAGGCTGAACAACAAATTGAACTGCAGCGGAATGAAGACGTAGATAACCCTCAAGATACCACGAACCGACAAGGCTCGACCCTAAACATTCGTCCCTTCATGGTACTTCTTCTTGAGATCGATGATTTTTGTAGGCAAGGGTGAGTACACCAACACGTACTCAACAAGTTGTGCATGAATGCAATTCTATCATAGCTATATGCAAGGCTTATTCCAAAGGAATGGCTAAGTGGTTCTTAAGCGAAGGCGGCATTTTCAAACATAAGCAATACATAGATTGAAAAGACAAGAAACAAATAATAACAAGTAAATAGATTCCATTGTTTCTCAAATCAAACCCAAGTTCTCCATCCTAACTCATGTTCCATTATCCACATGGCATCCCGCCATCCCAAACAGCTTGTCCATTTTAATTAACTACCCTTGATTGTAATTCCGAGCATTGCTCAATACCGTGAGCACGGCTATCCTAATAGATTGTACACTCTGCAGAGGTTATGCACTTTACCCACATGATACAACCATGCACCACACAAAGTAACGATCGAACGAAGCCTTTACAATGCATCCTCTTAACCCGGTGCTACCCGCTAAGGTTTCAACATCGAAGGGCTAAACCACCACAACAGGCCCCCTCTTGCGCCATGTGAGTTTCCGTAAACCCGGACTCACACCACCAAGATAGCACTTAAGTTAAGCATTTGCAAATTAGTCAGCTAAGCTGTCCCATTCCAGACATGTGGATGCAAGTAAGACTCAGGTCAAAGGCTCGCAAGGTTAAGTCCTTAGGATTGATCATTAAAGCAAGGCTTACACATACCCCTTTCTCGCCCATCGGGCCCACCCTGACACCCTTGTCCCTACCACTTGCTTCAATCTAAAGTGATTATCTCCCGGTTGATTACCAAGCATCAATTCAACATCATCGTTCCATATTCCTTTAGTCAAGATTATTAAACACTAATTCATGAACATGTGATGACGTGACATGGCTAAGCAATTCTATTCCGATCTAACCATCCATGTTGATTCTATTATTAACCAACTATAGTAACCAACTTAAGGTGACAATGAAGCATGGCATACAAATGTCAAGGTAGGGTATAATTCCAAAGGGTATGATAGCTAATCCCAAACTTATGTTGAAATCATTTATACACATCAAATATCAAGTAATAAAGTAAATCAAAATAGCATGCAATCTAATTTATGGGTGCAACATGATCAAAGCACAACTTGCCTTCGTTAAGCTCTTGCTCCTGGTCTTGATCTGAATATAATTCCTGAGTTGTGAATTCTTCCTCCAAACCCCGTTCAACTCAACGTCTACGCGAATCGAGAAGAAATAGCAAATAAACACCAAATCCAAAGAACAAATGAACTCAAAAATCCAGATAAAAACCATCATTGGATATATCTCAATTTTATAATTTTTTAGGAATTTGAATCACCTAAATCGGAGTTCATATGCAAAAGTTATATCATTTAGAAATTTAGAAAATAAACTAAACTCTGGAATTAGAAATTCTAAATCTTTCCGAATTATTTTTATAAAGAAAATCCGAATTTTCCTGCCCCGACTTGTACGGACAAAACGTGGCGAAATCTAGATTGATGAACTCAATCTAATGGTTACGGTAAATCTACTACGTGGCCTAATATCAATCGTCCGACTTAAATCCAACGGTCGATATCTAATCGGAGACGCCATCGATTCCGATGGCGTGGATTTAATTCCGTGCGCTTGATTACGATCCGACGGCTGGTGAAGTTCCCGATCGGCGATGGCGTAACGGCGACTTGAATCCGACGGAGACGAAGACGACGATCTCGGCGACAACTTCGGCGTAGCGCTCGAAATCTCTGGCGGCGCTGCGATTTCGCTTTCGGACACGGCGTGACTTCCGATACTCTTGATTCTCTGGTGCCCAATTCCTCCGACGCCTTTCTTTGTTCTCGCGAACCCTCGGACGACAGCGCGACCCGTTTTTCCTGTCGATCGATTCTTCGGCGACTCTACGCACTCCTTGACGGGATCCCCCGATCGCTGACACGACTCGCTCGCGATTTCCTCCGGCTAACTCTTCGGCGGCAGCGCTTTAGGGAAAAGATGCGGTGGCTCAAGGTGATGCTTTGGGAGTAGGTCGGGCCTCTATTTATACCCGGCAGGACGCGCTATTCAAGGAAGGTCTCAGCGGGGGCGAGCTGGACTCCAATTCCTAAACAAACTCGGCGCCAGCTATGGTATGTAAATCGGCCACGCGCTGCCTAATCGCCAAGCCGTCCGTTTTCCCGCGTACTGACGGAAGGACTTGATGCCTTGCCAAAATCGGTGCCAGTACAAGAGTTTGGATCGGCTACGTTTTCTCCCGCGCGAACCGAACTCTGGGTCCTTCCGAATTTGGCGCCAACGCTGGAGAATTTGATTCGGCCGCGCCAGTGCTACGGAGAATTCCTTCGCCACTTGCTTCCTTCAACGCCGCCACGTGCATGCTGTTTTCCCGCGCGGATGCCTGGCTATGGCGCTGGCGTACGAGTCCTTCTCGGTCACGCCTCTAACTCCTAGCCGGACACGCCGCATGTCTTCATGCCTCCACGGTCCGGATGCAGTAGACTCGCCCGATCATGATTCCAACTGGCCACGTCGACTCCGATTTCTTCTTCTTCTCGGAAACCAGCGGCGCCCGGACTATCTCCACATGGCTACGCCAACACGAGCGGGAATCCTGCGGTCACAGCGTCCTAGTCCCACGCGGCAGAAGTACTTGGCAAAACTCCTCGGTCTGGACTCGATCGAGTTCCTACGTAGCTCTTCTACTCAGCCCGGTTTGGTGACACTTGCTCGGACACGTCTCGCCCAAGCCTTCCACTGCGCATTCAACAGCCACGTATTGCTTCTAGAAAAACAAATCGGCAGCCACTCCGTTCCTGATTATCTATTTATCAATTTCGTTTCTTCTAGGCCATAGTAATTAAGAATCCAATATAACTCTCAAGAATACTTTTGAAACATTTTGAACCCGAACAACATATGTTCAGTCTAACTTTATATTAATTTTTATAAATATATAACTTAGTTTCTGCGGGAAGCCAAAATACTTATTTGAAAATAAATCCAAATAAACTAGATAAAAATCCAAGGAACTCGGAGAATCGCAAACATGCACAAATGGCGGATAACACTCTTAACCAAATATGAACGAAAATTTGGGATGTTACAGTTATGTACTCAAACCGTCAGTGTATATATCACAAACGGTTTTATATTACAGCTGTCTGTGATGAAAGTAATATCACAGACGGTTTCTAAATATAACCATCTGTGATGGCTACAGTACTCATTACAGACGGTTTCTAATTAATCTAGAAATTTTCATTACTTATAAATCTATATCGAAATCTTGATTGTCAAACCAATTAAATAATTGCTATTAGTTATATATAATGGTCCGTCCAACAAATTTGAGTACTATTGTGTAACGTCCCGAAATTTGCCCGATTTTAATTTTTGGAGTTTCTGAATTTTTGTGAATTAATTAAATTTATTTGCATTTAATTGAATTTATCTGAATTTTTGGATTTAATTGAATTTTTGTGGATTTTTGGGAATTTATTGGATTTAAATAAAATTAAATTGGATTATCCTTCTCTTGATTAATTAATATCAGAAAAAGTATTTATCAAAAATAAATGAAAATATTTTATTTAGGCTCAAAATGCTTTGAAATATTTTTCGAATTTTTCCGAATTTTTCGAGTATTTTAGTGCCCTAAATAAATACTTTGAATTTCTGCAAATATTTTATTGGAAAATCCAGAAAATCCGTAGCTACGAAGTGTCGGCCGAGCCCAACAACGTGCTTTCAGCAGATTTAAACCCTAGCCAAGATCGCTCGCTCCGTCGGATGGAGATCGGACGGCCGCGTGATCGAAACAGATCTCGGGACTATGCGCGATCGCTGCGACCGCCGGCCATCTCTTGTTTGAGATTTCTTGGCGCCTCGAGGCATGTCCGAGCGGGTGAAGTATACCTCTGTGCTCAGCACTCCATTCCGCTCACTTTGCCTCATCTCTCTCGCTCAGCCATCCTCCGTAGCGTGCGTTAGAGCTCGCCGTAGTAGCCACTCTCCTCCGCCTCAATTTTCTTCGTGTCTCGCCGCCGTCCACCGCTCTCCGCCGTCGCCAAGACCCTCTCCCAGTTCCTCGTGTCAAGGCGCATCCGCTGGGTTACTTCTTCCGACCGGATAGGCTCGGAAACGCCGTCGACCGCGTCGTCTTCTCCAAGTCCGGCGACCAGCGCCACCGCTTCTTCTTCGTCGCCTCGCGAGCAACCACAACCGTCGGATCTCCATCCAACGCTTGAGGTGAGGCCACGTAGGCTTGTGAATAGTGTATCGCTCGGGTAGTCTTTGCGCCGTCAGATTCGAATCCAACGGTCAGGAAAATCATGTGTGCGTGGCTTGATGCTTCCTCACCGTGTGTCAGCTGCTGGTTGGTCCAAGCATTGTTCACCGGGCCCACTTGTCAGTGGGTGGACCGCCGGTCGTGCTGACGTCAGCATGACGTCATCCGGGCCCGCATGTCAGTGTCCGTACCGACGTGGAAGTCCCTGGTGCTGACACGTGTCACTGAGTGGGAATTAATCAGATTTTCAGTAGGAAAATAAATAGAGTAATTCTATTATATATTTATTTGAATTTCAGCAAACTTGAAAATGCTATAACTTTCGCATTTTAACTCGGATTTGGGTGATTCCAGTGCCCAAAAATTTGTAAAAATGTAAACTATTTAATGATGATTTTTATTTTATTTTTAGTGATGATATTGCTGTCTGTTTTAGTGTATTTATTGTGTGCACGTTGTTTCGATTAGACTCCGAGTTGCCGGAATTCGCCGAGGGAGAATTCGAAGACCCGTCGCAGACCTCGGACCAGAACCAACAGCTGTTTGAAGGCAAGTCATGCTTTGACCATGTTGCCCCTAGATTTTCAAATATATTTTGATTCAATTATTGCATGCTATGTTAAGTAAAAATGATGTTGCTTATGAGGGAATGGTAGCTAAAATACCTATCTTGTTATGCCACCTTGTTAATACTCATTGTATGCCCCGAATCCTTGTTAACCTAAGAAGTTAAATGAAGTTGGATGTTGTTACAAGCCAACACGGAGGCTAGACCGTGATTAGTCGCTAGCCGCTTATATCGTTGAATGTCTTTCAAATTGCAAACAAATGTTGACTAAACAATTATGGAACGCATTTTGAAATAATGTGATGATGTCATGAGATGGAATTGAGGGTAGCGACCTGTGTGGTTCTACTCGTGCAATGACATGGGCATTGGCATGTGTTGCATAAATGCAAACCCTGGGTGGGTAATGATTTGGACTGGGGCAAGTGGCAAGAAGGCTTCGTGCCAGGTGGGCCTGTGTGGCAATGGGAGGTATTGTGATGGTTAAGGCTATGTGCCGAGATGTATAAAATGGATGTCTTGCCCAGGACAGTTAAGGACTTCACCTTGCGAGCCTTTGATCTGAGTTTCTCGTACAACCACTTGTCCGGAATGGGGCGGACCTAGTTGAGTAGGTCTCTAATATCTTTCCTTTGATACCTCGGGGTGACAGTTACACCACAATGTAACAGTAAGGGGAGCGCACTGTCTTTGCGCTTGGTACCCATCTAACGGTATTAAATGCATTCTAAGCTTTGGCTCTGTGTGAGGAAGTGTTAGAAAGGCAATCTTGGAGAGGTTCATCGCTAAGTGTTAGTCTCTGAAAGACTTTGTTGCAATAAATCACTGTGTGGTGAGCGATCGTATCTGTGGGTAAAGTGTACTGACCTCTGCAGTGTGTGTGTAAATCTATTGAATAGTCGCGTCATGATCTTGGACAATGCTCGGTGAATACAGTCAAGGGTTAGATTTTTAAAAAATAAAAGATGTGGATTGGGTGGCTGTGTGCCAAAAGCTGATGAATGAAACTAGGGCTGTGTGCCAAACTCTGGAAAAAGAATTGAGAAATTAATCATTAATAATATTGGTTTTACTACTTTTAATCTAATAGGATTACCTGTTTAAAAGGAATGCTACTTTAAGCAAAATAACCAATTAAGCCTTTCCTTTGGACTAAGCCATGCATGTAGTAATAGAACTGCATTGTGCATGACTTGTTGAGTATGTTGTATACTCACCCTTGCATCGACAAAAACCTCAGAAGAAGAAGCTGTGCCAGCTTGGGAGGAGGAGTTTATCGAAGGCCAAGAGGACTAAGGGGTTGAGCCGCACTCAGTAGCCTGTGGTTATGAAGGGTTCATTGTTTTACTTTTGCTTCCGCTGATAAACTTGTGCTACTTTATTATTAATCGACCTGCGCGGCAAATTGATGTAAGGCGACCATAAGGTCACGTAACTCGTTATTATTTATGCTTGAAGTACTTTATTATTAATTCCGCTGTGTATGATTGTGGTACTTCAACCTGTTTATCCTGTGTGTACTAGCGTGATCCTGGACTAGTACAGAATACACAGAGTGTCCGAATCCGTAAATTCGGGGCACGACAGAGTTGGTATCAGAGCCATACTGACTGTAGGACTTAACCCTAGTTAGACTGGCCGTCTTAGAGGAGTACAAATTAATTTCTAAAGAATAAAATTTGGGCAAGAATAATCAAAGAGATCTTGACTTATCCCTTCTTCCTTACTTCATACCTCTGCTGTATTGTGCTTTTACTTTTGTGATCTTTCAAAATTTTAGTACTGACGCGTTGCTTTGGCAGATGCGGATGGTCCACTCCTTTGGCGAGCGTCACGGTGGCTACGCTGCAGAGCTCTAGAGGATGCTTCAGGTGTTGGGAGGCTTCGACCGCCCTCTCTACCGATCCCGCACCTGGACGGTCAACGGGATCAATCGTGGATGGGAGACGACTCTCACTTTATACGCACGGGAGCACGCGCGTGCCAGTCATCCGCTTCACCTCACGGTGAAGCGAGCCAGCTACGAGGCGGGCATACAGGAGTGTGCCCGGGTAGCGCTTCGACGGGTTAGCAGGGACTACGGCTTCGAGCTGTGGGATACCGCTTTCCGTGTGCACCCGCACGCGGGAGGACCTCTCCAGGCGCGCTTGGAGCTAGAGGACGACGCCGCCATCGTGCACCTGGGCCGGTTTACTGCGGCACAGGAGGAGGTCATGGACGCTACGACCGGAGCTGAGGTCAGGTACTGCGTCTGGAGGAGACCGGTGGTTTCACGAGACCCGGATGCACGCAATGCAAAGGATCACCGAGCTGGAGGAGGCTCTCTACGGTCATGGGGAGCCGGACGCCGTCATGGAGCTCGACGACGAGGACGAGAAGGAGCCAGAGGAGCCGGAGCCGAGGTCAGCACGAGGGCCAAGCATGGTGGTGCCCCACTGCACCAGTGGGAGGGCATGGGGATCGGTTTGCCCCGATGCCAGCTCACCCGCCGGTTTACGTGATCGGCGAGCTGCAGCCGGGTTGGCTCGAGGAGTGTGGTGTTTCAGAGTTGCCGTGATCAGCTTTTGCGTTGAGACTCACCTGTGTTGAGTCGCGTCTTTAATTGCAAACTTAGCTATGCGATGTGATGTAATGAACAAATTGATGTGATGTTGTGACTGCTGTGTGGTTGCATAGTCTTTAGACTATGTAATAAACCATACCTAATTATTATTTATGCTTGAATGTTTGTTGTTTTTTTTAGTTACACCTGTTTCCCCCATAAGTTCTTCTACGTATCTATTCTTTTCCCTCTTATCTCTAAACCACCGAAGCAATCAGCAGATGGTGAACACTGCATAACGGAGCAGAGGCGGTGGTTCGCGCCCAGAGGTAGCCGAGGCAAGACACCACCACCGCAGGTAGCACCGCCGGTTGATATGCAGAATCTAGGAGCATTTCTCGCAGCATAGACCTAGTTAATGCAGACTATGATGGCAACTGTGCAACAAATCAACACTCAAGCTGTCGCAAACAATCAAGCTATGAACAATGGCCCACACCCATATTCAAGATTGTCCAAGTTTATGAGGACGCGCCCGCCGACATTCTCAGGCAATGCCAGTCCACTAGAGGCAGACGACTGGTTGAGAACCATCGAAAGAAAATTGCATATAATGCAGTGTGAAGGAAACGAGAGAGTGCTTTATGCCTCTCACCAGCTAGAGGGAACAGCCGCAGAATGGTGGGAAAACTACTGCGCATCGCAGGAGAACCCGCAGGAGATTACCTGGGATGAATTCACCTTAGCCTTTCGTCAATACCATGTGCCGGAGGGTATCATGGAGTTGAAAAAGGAGGAATTCAGAGCGCTAAAGCAAGGAGGCTAGTCAGTGGCTGATTATTTGAATAGGTTCACGCAATTAGCACGCTACGCTCCAGAAGACGTAGCGACAGACAAGGCAAGGCAGTCTCGCTTTATGAAGGGGCTCAACACTGGCCTACAGGTGGGATTGATCACCCATACCTTTCTGGATTTTCAAGAGTTAGTAAACAAGGTGCTCATATTGGAAGACAAGCACAAGGAATTGGACGACAATCGCAAATGCCGCATGGCTCAGCAAGGAGGACGCCATGGTCATCAGAAAACAAGAATGATACCCCAACAGTTCACCAGATTTCAGCCAGGGAGCAGTGTCAGGACACCGCCGCCAATGCCAAGACCAGCCGGACAAACCCCTCAGACCCTAGTCAGGATTGCCAATCAGAACGGAGGGAATCAACAGATGTTAGGAAGATGCTGCTACAACTGTAACGAGACTGGACATTTCGCCAACATGTGCCCAAAGAAATGAGGAGGTGACCCGGTCTTGTGATGATAAGGCTGCCGCTTCCGCGTAATTCACTTTATCATCGCGGTTACCTTTGTTGAACCGACACTAATACTTTCACTGCCGGTTCTCTATCTAAACCCAGCAGTGATATTGAGTCGTTTCCCGCCCAAATGACTTTATCAGTGCCAGTTATATATACACTGTTCTTATCACTGTCGGTTTAATTTAAAACCGGCGGTGATAATATTATCACTACCGGGTTAATTTAAAACCAACAGCGATAATAGTATCACTGCCGGTTTAAGTTAGAACCGGCAGTGATAATATGAACCTTCCAACTCCTGCCGCCAACAACCGTCGCTCTTCCGCATTCCTCTGCCAACTGTTGCGCTTCCCCCATTTTGGTAACTGTTGGCTTCCCATTCCTCCTCTATATAATGCGCAGCTCCTCAATCTAAGGTTCTCACAACCACAATTGCTGCAGGAATGGCACCCCCCAAGAAGCGAACACGTACTGAGCAAAGCACTGATCCGCTGCCAGAGGAGAAGGAGGAGAAGAAGGAGGAGGAGGAGGAGGCGGAGGAGGAGCAAGAGGAGGCAGAGGAGGAGGAGGAGGGCAACGACGACAGCGGCTGCGGTGATCTCCTTCGGCGTTGGGGCAAGACCAACTCCACCACCGAATTGAATTCGGAGAAGGAGGAGGAGCACCGCCGCAACTCCGATCGGTCATCCGTCAGTAGCTCCGGCGATGAGGAGGAGGAGGACGACGACGACTTTTGGATATAGTTTGCGCCATTTTGGGTTTCAAACGGTTAAAAGCCGTTGGCCCGTTATATTTTGTATATAAAATTAGGACTAAATATGTAATTCTGGACTAAAAATGTTCTGTGTTTAATATGTTCTATTTTTTTAACTAATTATGCTTTGATATGTTTTGTATCTTAACTAATTTTGGGGAACAATAATATCACTGCCGGTTATGGAGTAAAACTGGCAGTAAAAATGGTCTTATCACTACCGGTTAAAAACAAAAACCGGCAATGATAAATCACTGCCGGTTTTTTATATAAACCGGCACTGATATTTTATTATCACTGTCGGATCTCTCTAAAATCGGCAATGATATTGCCTTCATGCATGCAGAAAAATTATACTATTCTTATCACTGCCGGTTGACGTTAGAACCGGCAGTGATAATATTATCACTGCCGGTTGAAATTAGAACCGGCAGTGATAATATTATCACTGCTGGGTCGGGCCTAC